>JARQOC010000001.1:466020325-466146182 GCA_033576535.1 Allobates femoralis
GCTGGAAGAAAGGTCCCAATATAAATGTTTTATTCCTGATGTGTTATTCTCATCCAGACTAGTAATATTGAGAATTAAATAGAGATGGACAGTTTAGTGGCTGAGCCCCGATTGTGACATCACTCGTGCAACTGTTGGCTGCTCCCGGTGATGTCACTCAGGTTCTCATTGTGATGTCACACAATTCTTGGTTATACTGAGAGACCACACAAGAATAGGCTTTGTCTGTACAGACTCTTTGTGGTTAACACAACGTGCAAAATTGCTTCATGTTGAAAAGGCGAAGACTGCTGTTCATCATTGTGGGCGCACTCCTGTGTGCTCAATGTGCGGAAGGCGCGCCCATCTATACCCGCAGACATCATTCAGATATCAAGAACACCATCCCTAAAGGCAAGTGCTAAACTAGACACCAAATAATTGGGCTGACTAGTGGGGACACATATCGATCTGATGAGATGGACACATATGGGGCAGAGCGTTAATACTGCTCTCTCTATACTGACTAACATTACATAAAATATGGGTGGTGTAAAAATATAAGAATGTAATAGATTAAATTCAAATGATTGGTAGTAGTGGTGTAACTAGAATCTAGGG
This sequence comes from Allobates femoralis, assembly GCA_033576535.1. NCBI lineage: Eukaryota > Metazoa > Chordata > Amphibia > Anura > Aromobatidae > Allobates > Allobates femoralis. The sequence goes on from JARQOC010000001.1 coordinate 466,020,926, forward strand.
GGCCTCAGTGCAAAATTTTAGCTTACCCCCCCCCCTTCATGTTGGTCAGATGTATGGGCCCTTGTAACCATCTAAATCCTATAAATTCCTATGACTTACCCGCATTATGGAGTTATGTCCCCATCCTATAACTAGAAATACTATAGAATTCTGAGCTCAGTGGAGTTACAATATCCAGGTAATCACTTTATTACTAACCCATATTTTCTGGATAGAAAACTATATTTTGATATCATCAGTGTGAAGGTAATATATAGGAGGTGAAATGTACATTATATAGGAGAATCTTTTGCTACATACATTGTGAAGTACCTTGAGATTCTTGATGTATAACATACATGTATCTATCACCAGAAGAAAAGTCCCAATATAAATGTTTTATTCCTGATGTGTTATTCTGATACAGACTAGTAATATTGAGAATTAAATAGAGATGGACAGTTTAGTGGCTGAGCACCGATTGTGACATCACTCGTGCAGCTGCCGGCTGCTCCCGGTGATGTCACTCAGGTTCTCATTGTGATGTCACACAATTCTTGGTTATATTGAGAGACCACACAAGAATAGGCTTTGTCTGTACAGACTCTTTGTGGTTAACACAACATGTAAAATTGCTCCATGTTGAAAAGGCGAAGACTGCTGTTTATCATTGTGGGTGCACTCCTGTGTGCTCAATGTGCGGAAGGCGCGCCCATCTATACCCGCAGACATCATTCAGATATCAATAACACCATCCCTAAAGGCAAGTGATAAACTATACACCAAATAATTGGGCTGACTAATGGGGACACATATCGATCTGATGGGATGGACACATATGGGGCAGAGGGTTAATACTGCTCTCTCCCTACTGACTCACATTACATAAAAGATGGGTGGTGTAAAAATATAAGATGTAATAGATTAAATTCAAATGATTGGTAGAAGTTTTTGTAACTAGAGTCCGGGGGGCCTCAGTGCAAAATTTTAGCTTACCCCCCCCCCTCTTCATGTTGGTCAGATGTATGGGCCCTTGTAACCTTCTAAATCATATAAATTCCTATGACTTACCCGCATTATGGAGTTATGTCCCCATCCTATAACTGGAAATACTATAGAATTCTGAGCTCAGTGGAGTTACAATATACAGGTAATCACTTTATTACTAACCCATATTCTCTGGATAGAAAACTATATTTTGATATCATCAGTGTGAAGGTAATATATAGGAGGTGATATGTACATTATATAGGGGAATCTTTTGCTACATACATTGTGAAGTACCTTGAGATTCTTGATGTATAACATAGATGTATGTATCGCTAGAAGAAAGGTCCCAATATAAATGTTTTATTCCTGATGTGTTATTCTCATCCAGACTAGTAATATTGAGAATTAAATAGAGATGGACAGTTTAGTGGCTGAGCCCCGATTGTGACATCACTCCTGCAGCTGCCGGCTGCTCCCGGTGATGTCACTCAGGTTCTCATTGTGATGTCACACAATTCTTGGTTATATTGAGAGAACACACAAGAATAGGCTTTGTCTGTACAGACTCTTTGTGGTTAACACAACATGCAAAATTGCTCCATGTAGAAAAGGCGAAGACTGCTGTTCATCATTGTGGACGCACTCCTGTGTGCTCAATGTGCGGAAGGCGCGCCCATCCATACCTGCTGACATCATTCAGATATCAAGAACACCATCCCTAAAGGCAAGTGCTAAACTAGACACCAAATAATTGGGCTGACTAATGGGGACACATATCGATCTGATGGGATGGACACATATGGGGCAGAGGGTTAATACTGCTCTCTCTATACTGACTCACATTACATAAAAGATGGGTGGTGTAAAAATATAAGAATGTAATAGATTAAATTCAAATGATTGGTAGTAGTGGTGTAACTAGAATCCAGGGGCCTCAGTGCAAAATTTTAGCTTACCACCCGCCCCCACCCCTTCATGTTGGTCAGATGTATGGGCCCTTGTAACCATCTAAATCCTATAAACTCCTATGACGTACCCCTATTATGGAGTTATGTACCCATCCTATAACTAGAAGTACTATAGAATTCTGAGCTCAGTGGAGTTACAATATCCAGGTAATCTCTTTATTACTAACTCATATTCTCTGGATAGAAAACTATATTTTGATATCATCAGTGTGAAGGTAATATATAGGAGGTGATATGTACATTATATAGGGGAATCTTTTGCTACATACATTGTGAAGTACCTTGAGATTCTTGATGTATAACATACATGCATGTATCACCAGAAGAAAGGTCCCAATATAAATGTTTTATTCCTGATGTGTTATTCTCATCCAGACTAGTAATATTGAGAATTAAATAGAGATGGACAGTTTAGTGGCTGAGCCCCGATTGAGACATCACTCGTGCAGCTGCCGGCTGCTCCCGGTGATGTCACTCAGGTTCTCATTGTGATGTCACACAATTCTTGGTTATATTGAGAGACCACACAAGAATAGGCTTTGTCTGTACAGAATCTTTGTGGTTAACACAACGTGCAAAATTGCTTCATGTTGAAAAGGCGAAGACTGCTGTTCATCATTGTGGGCGCACTCTTGTTTGCTCAATGTTCGGAAGGCGCGCCCATCTATACCCGCAGACATCATTCAGATATCAAGAACACCATCCCTAAAGGCAAGTGCTAAACTAGACACCAAATAATTGGGCTGACTAGTGGGGACACATATCGATCTGATGGGATGGACACATATGGGGCAGAGGGTTAATACTGCTCTCTCTATACTGACTCACATTACATAAAAGATGGGTGGTGTAAAAATATAAGAAGGTAATAGATTAAATTCAAATGATTGGTAGTAGTGGTGTAACTAGAATCCTGGGGGTCTCAGTGCAAAATTTTAGCTTAGCACCCCCCCCCCTTCATGTTGGTCAGATGTATGGGCCCTTGTAACCTTCTAAATCCTATAAATTCCTATGACTTACCCGCATTATTGAGTTATGTCCCCATCCTATAACTAGAAATACTATAGAATTCTGAGCTCAGTGGAGTTACAATATACAGGTAATCTCTTTATTACTAACCCATATTCTCTGGATAGAAAACTATATTTTGATATCATCAGTGTGAAGGTAATATATAGGAGGTGATATGTACATTATATAGGGGAATCTTTTGCTACATACATTGTGAAGTACCTTGAGATTCTTGATGTATAACATAGATGTATGTATCGCTAGAAGAAAGGTCCCAATATAAATGTTTTATTCCTGATGTGTTATTCTGATCCAGACTAGTAATATTGAGAATTAAATAGAGATGGACAGTTTAGTGGCTGAGCACCGATTGTGACATCACTCGTGCAGCTGTCGGCTGCTCCCGGTGATGTCACTCAGGTTCTCATTGTGATGTCACACAATTCTTGGTTATATTGAGAGACCACACAAGAATAGGCTTTGTCTGTACAGACTCTTTGTGGTTAACATAACATGCAAAATTGCTCCATGTTGAAAAGGCGAAGACTGCTGTTCATCATTGTGGGCGCACTCCTGTGTGCTCAATGTGCGGAAGGCGCGCCCATCTATACCCGCAGACATCATTCAGATATCAAGAGCACCATCCCTACAGGCAAGTGCCAAACCAGACACCAAATAATTGGGCTGACTAATGGGGACACATATAGATCTGATGGCATGGACACATATGGGGCAGAGGGTTAATACTGCTCTCTCCCTACTGACTCACATTACATAAAAGATGGGTGGTGTAAAAATATAAGAATGTAATAGATTAAATTCAAATGATTGGTAGTAGTGGTGTAACTAGAATCCGGGGGGCCTCAGTGCAAAATTTTAGCTTACCCTCCCCCCTTCATGTTGGTCAGATGTATGGGCCCTTGTAACCTTCTAAATCCTATAAATTCCTATGTCATACCCGCATTATGGAGTTATGTCCCCATCCTTTAACTAGAAATACTATAGAATTCTGAGCTCAGTGGAGTTACAATATCCAGGTAATCACTTTATTACTAACCCATATTCTCTGGATAGAAAACTATATTTTGATATCATCAGTGTGAAGGTAATGAAATGGCCAGCGTTGTATAAATGCTGGCCATTCTTGAGGTGACAGGCAGGGAAAGAGTTAATGAATAAAGCTTTGAGCAGGGCTAGTCAGTGTGAGGCAGCTAGAACCAGTTTATTCTGGTGGGCTTCCCGCCCAAATTCAAAAGATTTGATTGGCTGACAGCTGTCAGTCATAGGGTATATAAACAGAGAGATTCAGTCAGAGCAGTCAGTCAGGTAGGAAGATACCTGGAAGCCAGAAGATGTCTGCTATTGAGGACCTCCTGGAGCGCCTGGTAGCCAGGGCAGGGACTGCTGGATTTGCGGACTGGCTGAGAAGATGTTTGGGAGAGCCCGACCGGGAGCCGGTGTCAGAAGAAGGAGCCATGTCGCCGATGAGGGGGAGAGGACCGGCAGAGGCATCCGGCTCTGATGACAGTGTCCGGAGGAAGAGTCAGAGGACAAGGAAGGGGAGGAGGGAGCCCTATTCACCTCACACTCACAGCCGCCGGAGTCATGCTCCTGGGAGGAAGCAGGCGGCGCTGCAGAGCTCTGTGGCTGAATCGCAAGGTCGGAGCGGCAGGAAGGCGCCGAGCCCAAGGAGATCACCGTCACCTGACAGGCGGCAGGAGGCTGACAAGGATAGAGGCCGCAGCAGGCCCGCCGCCTCTATAAGCCGCCCCAGTGCAGGGAGTGCTGTGAGGCAGCCGCAGCAAAAGAGCCTACGAGCGGCTGCCGCAGCACTTCAGGTCTGGGGGCAGGTACCCGAGCTGTCAGCTGATGGCGCAGCTGGAGAGATGCCGCATCAGGATGCAGAGATGGAAGAAGAATCGGGAGACGATGTGAGGGTATTGACCGGTCCTATGGCCCCGTCGTTGTCTGGTGAGCATGAATCATTTTTATTTCATGATTCCAATATATCCCTGCCTGCTGATCAATTTAGAAGCATTATATCACAGGCAGTGACATCTGCTCTTACAGCAGTGTCTGCCTCTAGGGAAAGTTCAGTTAGGAGACATGGCGTTCCGGAGGCTTATTTTAAGGAAGCCATGTCTTGTGAGCTGTCTCCCTTGGGCTTTCATTTAAGTGCTGCGGTAAAGGATAAGATTTGGGCCGGGTAATATATGGATTTATTTTCCTTACTGCCCGCAAGAGAATTGACTAAATGGGATAGAAAGGATGACAAAATGGATGAGGATAAGAAGAGAATATACCGTTCTTTTAATAATTGGCTACAATGCTTTGCTATATACGCAGCAGTTTTTAGGAGAGAAATATCCTCATTTGTGTTCAGGGCTGTTTCAGCATATTGATATTATTTTAGAAGCGTACCGCCATTTTGGGGGGGTTGCATGGTTGGCGTATGACGAGGCGTTTCGTCAGAAGCTTTCTGTGCATCCCTCTTTGAAATGGGGTACTAAGGATGTGGGATTGTGGCTCCATATGATGGTGCCACAACGTCCACCGGTATTGAAACAGCCGTCTACACAAACTCCTCGTAAAGGCTTTTGTTTTGCCTTTAACGAGTCATCATGTAAGTGGATGCACAACTGCCGGTACAGGCATGAGTGTTCATTCTGCGGGGTAACCATTCCGCATTGAAGTGTATGAAAAAAGGTGGTCAGGTTCCGTCTTCGGCTCGGGATGCCTTTCTTAAAAGCAATGACTCCAGTGAGGTTGCAAGAAATGCTCCCGTGGCTAAGGCTGTATCCAGACCGTCAGAAAGCGGACCTAATTAGGAATGGTTTTTTAAAGGGTTTTTATGTCCCTCCTTATGAGGGTTCCGGTTGTAAGTTAGTTAACAATTTACCTTCTGCAAAACTTTTTCCTCATATAGTTCGGGAGAAGATTTTCAGGGAGGTGGAGGCGGGTCGGTGCTCAGGCCCCTTCCCGCTTCCTCCTTTTACGAATTTTAGAATTTCACCTTTGGGTATAGTCCCTAAGAAAGAACAGGGATCATTTAGGATGATCCATCATTTATCATACCCGGCTGGATCCTCTCTTAACGATCAGGTGTTGGCTCGCTCTGCTTCTGTCTCCTATGCACCTTTTGATTTAGCTATTGATTTGCTGTGCGCTGCGGGACGTGGGGCATGACTGGCCAAGACCGATATTAAGTCTGCTTTTAGACTGTTACCTGTGGATCCTGTCGGTTTTAATTCTTTGGGTTTTTCATTTGACGGATGTTTTAATTTTGATTGCTGTTTACCCATGGGCTTTTCCCTTTCGTGTAATTATTTTGAAGCATTTTCGTCATTTTTACAGTGGTGCGTTCAGTTTTCCTCCGCCGGCGGTTTTATGACGCATTACTTAGACGATTTTTTGTTCATTGGCTCCGCTTTTTCGGATGACTGCGGTGAACTCTTAGAGTAATTTTTGTCAAAGGTTGAAGTTTTTGGGGTCCCTATAGCGACTGAAAAGACTGTGTCTCCTTGTCATTCCTTGGAATTTCTGGGCATTGTCATAGATTCCGTCAATATGGAATGCAGGTTGCCTGATGACAAGCTTGAGAAATTGAGGAATTTGGTTGATACATTTTTGGATTTGGATAGAGCTACTTTGCAGGAATTTCAGTCTCTTGTAGGGAGCTTCAATTTTGCCTTGAGGATCATCCCGGCGGGTCGTCCGTTTTTGAGGAGGTTATATGACCTCATGAGAGGTCATAGTAATCAGTCCTCTGTCATCGCTATGTCTTCTGCGGTAAAAGAGGATTTAGGTGTATGGCGTGAATTTTTACATGATTTTAACGGTATGGGTCATTCCATGTCAAGTGATCCAAAAATGAATATTTTTTTTCCCTGACGTCCTCAGATTTTTAAAAAAATTTTTCTATCTGAAGAACAACTTTATCTAATTACAAAAAAAAAGTTTTGAATTTTTTTCTTTATCTGTTAATTTTTTACAGATTTTTAAAGTTTTAAAAAAGTGCGAATTTTGGCCTGGTATGGCTTTACATTTTCTATCATATCTCGGGCTAGAAATAAGATAGAGAAACAAAATAAACACCAATCTACTCAGAACTGTCCAGGCTTTCATCAGATATGTCACAAGAGGATATTTGTTAATATTTTACCCATGTGATCGCAAGCGCAAAACTTTAAAACGCATTTCCGAAAAATCGGCGCGCTTTAAATATTTCAAAAACTGCCCATGTGTCTGCTGTGCTCTTAGCCACATCTGTACCAAATTTCAAGTTGGGATCGCAATGGGATCATATTTTAACATATTTTACTAGTAAGAGCGTCAATGGGTCATTCCATATCAAGTGATCTAAATATGAATATTTTTTTTTACCTGACGTCTTTAGATTTTTTTTTTTTTTTTCCTTTATGAAGTACTACTTTAGTTAATTACAAATTAAAAGTTTGGAATTTTTTTCTTCATCAGTTAATTTTTTACAGATTTTTAAAGTTTAAAAAAAGGGTGAATTTTGGCCTGGTACGACTTTAAATTTTTTTATCTCAGGCTAGAAATAAGATAATGAAGTGGGAGAGGCATCATTTTACTCAGAACGGTAACAGCTTTCATTTGAGATGTTACAAGACTATGTTTCTTTATATCAAATTCAAACTATTGACGGGCAATTGTGAAAAAATGACTGATTGTGTTCTTGGTGACTTTTGAATTGACACTATAATAGTTAAATATTTTGCACTTAGGTCCAATGAATGCGTCCATGGGGTCAAGCTGGGACAGAGTCATCACAAATTAGCCTTATTTGCAGATGACCTGCTACTTTACATCTCCCAGCCCCTGGTCTCCATCCCTTCGGTCTTAATGGAGTTTGAACGGTTCGGACAATTGAGCAACTTTAAAGTGAATTGCTCCAAAACCGAGGCACTCAATATTTCTTTGCCTGGAGAATTGGTTTCTCATCTATCTAAACAGTTCCCATTTAAATGGAAAGTAGAAGCCATTAAGTACTTGGGAGTCCTTATACCAAAAGATCTTAAACAAATATTCAATTTAAATTATCAACCCCTTTTGACTAACGCGGAATCGGCATTTACCTCCTATAGACAATTAAAGCTATCCTGGTTCGGGAGAATAAACGTAGTCAAGATGGATGTCTTGCCCCGACTCTTATATACTTTTCAGACAGTTCCTGTTCTTTTGGATAGAGGTTTCCTCTCCAAAATGCAATCTATGATCCTTAGATTTGTCTGGGGGGCAAGAGGTCCAGATTGCGAATGAATATCCTATCCTTGCCCGAGACCAGAGGAGGGGTTGGACTACCCAACATACGAGCGTACTTTGAGGCTTCCTCTCTTGTTAGAGCTCTAGATTGGCATTATCATGCGTCCTCCAAGAAATGGGTAGGGTGGAGCAAGAGGGTTTGGGGATTCCGCTGAAACACCTGCTTTGGATTTCCCCTAAAGACTCCACAGACCTAGTACCTTTGACAGACATGACCAGAAACACCTTGAAGGTATGGCACCTAGTGACGAAAACCCTCCGCTTAAACGACAGACTTAGCCCTTTGACTCCCCTTTTTTCCAACCCATCTTTCCCACCCAGATTTGACAGGCAGAGATTTTTATGTTGGCGGATTGTGGATGACACCCGAGTAGGACAGACTCTGTCCAGTGGTGGTTTGCCCCCGATGGCAGAGCTACAACTCAAAGAACCTACGGACCTCTTAAGTGATTCGAATTTCTCCAATACAGAGCATAATTATATTCAGCTGACCACTCTTGCAGGGTAAGATTGACGCCCAACGTATTGGAGAGGTTATTCCAACTGGAGGCTCCACCGAGGCGCAAAATATCATTTCTATACCAGGCCTTAGGGTCCATGAGAGAGCAGGGCACCCTTTACTTCCAACGTGCTTGGGAGAGGGAATTGGGGTGTAGCATTTCAGAAGCTAATTGGCAGAAATGCTTTATATTTACTCACTCACTAGCTAGCGCTTGTTCTGCACAAGAAAGAAGCTATAAGCTGCTCACTAGATGGTACTTGTGCCCGACGACACTCCGGAACATGTTCCCTGGAACCTCTGATACCTGCTGGCGCTGTGGGGAAGAGAAGGGTACAATGATACACATTTGGTGGAGTTGTGGGGAAATCCGGCGGTTCTGGTCTGAGGTTTTCAATGCATACGCCCGGATAACAGGTAAAGAAGCCGAATGCTGCCCAGAATCGGCAATGTTATCCATTTTTCCAGGTCCTATTGGGCTACAGAAGAGGGATATTCTCCGCTTTTGCATCTCGGCTGCTCGTGCTGTGATCCCGAGGTTCTGGAAATCAAGCCGGGCTCCATCTCTACTTGATTGGTTCAAAGAATTGATGGACACATATCGAATGGAGGAGCTCGCAGCTGATGCGTCGGGATCTCGGAACAAATTCTTAGGGATTTGGGTTGAATGGATTCTTTTTCACGACTCTGCAGAATTTAGGAGTATCTTTTCCAGCACAGATAATATGGCTCGACCTCTGGCTGATGGGGAGCCAGTGGGATGAGTACCCTTTCTCCTTCCCATACCTCACCCGTCCCCCCCCTCCTTTTTTTCTTTTTTTCTTACGTGGCTTTTCTTTCCCAGTATAACTTTTTCTAATGGTTTTTGTTTCTCTTCTCTCTCTCTCTTCTTTTCTATCTCTCTTTTCTTCCCATCTGATACATTCAGTCTAGGTATTTCCTTTCTACGCCTATACCTTCAGAATTCTAGTGAACATTAGACAGGTATCGAAAACTCTGAGCTGTGAGTAGATCATTAATATTTCGGCCTTCCTTTCCGGTACACCAGTCGATAGACTATTCCAACTAGGCCTCAACGGGTAATGACCCACTTACGTGGTCAACCTGTTAGAAGGGGCCAAGTAATAAAAATCATTCTGCTGGGGCTGCTTGTCCCCTTGACATCAGAACATCTCAAAACCCTGAGAAAGGTTGTATACTTGAGTGTTTGGAATTATATTTAGATTGTAGTATATATTGCACCAGAGATAAGCGCAAAAGTAAATTTGCAGCTTATCTTAAAGTTACTAATAACTTTGTGAATTCTCTTTTTGTATATTTTATATGTCTCAAGATTTTGTTAAAAGATTGAATGTATGTCTTTCATATGTTTTTTCAAAATTTAATAAAAATGAGATTAACCATAGTTAAATATTTTAAAATATGATCCCATCATGATCCCAACTTGAAATTTGGTACAGATGTGGCTAAGAGCATAAAAGACACATGGGCAGTTTTGGAAAATTTTTATTAAAATGTTTTTTTTCGGAAATGCGTTTCAAAATGTTGCGTTTGCATTCGCATAGGTAAAAAATTAAAATTAACAAATATACTCTTGTGACATATCTGGTGAAAGCCTGGACAGTTCTGAGTAGAATGGTGTTTATTTTGTTTCTCTATCTTATTTCTAGCCCGAGATAAAAAAAATTAAAGTCGTACCAGGCCAAAATTCACCCTTTTTTTAAACTTTAAAAATCTGTAAAAAATTAACTGATGAAGAAAAAAATTCCAAACTTTTAATTTGTAATTAACTAAAGTAGTACTTCATAAAGGAAAAAAAAAAAAAAAATCTAAAGACGTCAGGTAAAAAAAAATATTCATATTTAGATCACTTGATATGGAATGACCCATTGACGCTATTAATAGTAAAATATGTTAAAATATGATCCCATTGCGATCCCAACTTGAAATTTGGTACAGATGTGGCTAAGAGCAAAGCAGACACATGGGCAGTTTTTGAAATATTTAAAGCGCGCCGATTTTTCGGAAATACGTTTTAAAGTTTTGCGCTTGCGATCACATGGGTAAAATATTAACAAAGATCCTCTTGTGACATATCTGGTGAAAGCCTGTATAGTTCTGAGTAGAATGGTGTTTATTTTGTCTCTCTATCTTATTCCTAGCCTTAGTTATGAGGAGAAACGTAAAGGCAGGCAACAGCGAAATTCACACTTTTTCCGAACTTTGAAAATCATTTAAAAAAAAAATAAATTTTTTAAAAAAATTTTCTCTTCACATTTTGCATTGTCTGACATGCTATTATCAAATAACAAAATCTCAAAAGAATTAAAAATATAGAGGTAATAATCATTGGTTCACTTGACATGGAATGACCCGTATATCTTGTTGGCAATCCTCTTTTCGGTCGGCGGCTGCTGAGGATCTATTCTTTTCGCATTCCGACTTAGGTTTTGGGATATATTTTTCGGGTTCCTGGATATCGTCATTGTGGCCTTCTCATTTGTTAGAATCCATCTGGGATGAGGTAGCAGTTCAGGAGGTTTTTATAGTTTTTGTAATTTTTTCAGTTTTCGGCTCTCGTTTTCGTAATTCGAGATTGTTATTACCGTTGATGTCCAAAGGAGCTTGTATGGCTTTGAACACCCTTTCTTCCAAGAATTGCCGTATCTCAGCAATATTGAGGAAATTGGTGTTTTTGTTTTTGAAGCTTAACATTTGGGTGAAAGCCTCTTTGTCCAAAGTTAATGACCATACACTTTGCAATCTTCTTTCTCAACAACATATTTCACAGTTTCTGATGATACGTCCAGAGGCAGCAACGGACAGGATTATATGCCCGAACAAGCTTTGGGAGATTTTGGGAACGTGACTTCACAATTTATTATTAGGTCCCTTGCACCTAAAACATGGACCGCATACGCTGCATCGTGGAGAAAATGGGTGAATTTTTGCAATGTCAAAGCAATGCCATTTAATGTTACGTCCACAGACTCAGCTCTTTCATTTTTAAATCTGCTAGCAAAGCAGGATTGGTCGTATTCTGCAATGGCTCAAGCTTTAGCTGGGATTTCATTTTTTCTAAAGTTGCATGGAGAACCTCCATTGACTAGTTTATTTTCAGTAAAGCAGTTTTTGAAAGGCTACAGAAAGTCATTTTCCCATACCGATGATCGTCGACCTATATCTTTGAGCTTGCTGTCGCAGCTTTGCGCTGCGACGGAGTCAGTTTGTTTTTTCACCCTATGAAGCAGTTATGTTTCGCACGCTATTTTTATTAATGTTTTATGGGCATTCCGTATTTGTGAAGTGGTGGCCGAAAGCAAGACTCAGCCTTCCGGGCTTTTGTTGTCCGATGTGTCTTTTTCTGGGTCTTCTTTAGTAATATTTTCGCGCAGATCCAAAACGGATCAATGGGGCAAAGGGCAGCGGATTTCTCTTCATGGGATTTCTGGTAGTTCCATCTGCCCTGTTGCAGTTATGAAGTTTTGGTTATCTATTAGGGGTGCGCATCAGGGCTCTTTATTTGTCCATATGGATGGCACCCCAGCTACTAAATTTCAATTTCGGTCAATATTGCAACGATGTTTGCAACATTTGGGTAGGGATGGTGAAAGAATCACATCTCATTCATTTCGGATTGGGGCAGCATCAGTAGCTGCATCACATGGAGTTCAGTCCATTAATGTAAAACGTATTGGTAGATGGAAGTCAAATGCCTTTAAAAGACATATTCGCCGTGTGGGCTTCGGGGTTCTGTCTTCCTTGAGGGAGACGGGAGGTGTTGGATTGCCGGACTTGCGACGTTATTGCTTAGCCGCCATTCTTGTGCGTCTGCTTGATTGGCATTACAAGGCAGACGTGAAACAGTGGATCCAGATTGAGGGGTCCGGTAGTTCAATTCCTCTATGCCATCTACAGTGGATCCCACTGGAGGCCCTCACTCCTTCTTGCCAATTGGCATATCTGACTGCTGAACTGCTGAAAGCATGGCGAGTGGCATGGGGAGACTCCAGCTCCCTGACCCCGATCTTTCACAATCCGGCTTTCCCCCCGGGAATGACCCACCAATATTTTCTTCTGTGGCGAGCAGAGGATGATACCCGTGTGGGCCAGATTCTTCGCCATGGTGAGGTCCCTTCATTTGCCGAATTGCAGGCATCTTCTCCAGCCGCGAGGCTGAAGTGGTGGGAGTACCTCCAACTCCGTTCTTTTGTGCGTTCTCTACCCCTTCGACGAGACCCGGACGTTACATTATCTCCCCTTGAGGTGATATTTGATACCAACCAGGGCCTACTAGGGGTATCTCAGTCATTTATTCCATCCTCTCTAGAGCAGTTGTATCAGGAGCCCACGGTTATCAACGGGCATGGGAGGCCGACTTGGGGAGGGTGTTGGATGCCCAGGACTGGGAGAGGTGTTTTATGATGTCCCGAAAAACCTCAGGTTCTTGTGAAGCACTAGAAAAGTGTTATAAGATACGCCTAAGATGGTATCTCACTCCGGATAGGCTGCATCGATTTTCTCCTGCCGTTTCCCCTCTGTGCTGGAGATGTGGTCTCGAGATTGGCACAATGATTCATGTCTGGTGGAGCTGCCCCTTGATCAGTGACTTTTGGTCAAAGGTATTCCATAACTACAATCTGGTTACGGGTGGGCATGCGGAGGTTTCCCCCGAGGTGGCCCTGCTCTCTCTGCTCCCTGGATCATGGAAGAGACAGAGGAAGGATATCCTCCGGTTCTGCCTATGTGCAGCGCGCAATGTGATCCCCCGACATTGGAGGGAGCAGATGCCTCCTTCTATTCTAGAATGGTACTCCGAGATGGAATCTCTCCGACGTTTCGAGGAGATTTCAGCTGACTTCTCTCAAACCCAAGCAGTGTATGTGAGTACCTGGACAGAATGGATATTATTCAGAGATGCCCCCAACTTTGGTGACCTCTTTACATAAGTAGTGGAGCACCTGTACCGTTCTCTATCTGCTGCCACCCGTCATTCTACATTTAACAACACATCTCATATCTCTGTCTACTCTTTTTCTCCTCCTTCTCTTATAATTCACTCTTTTAGCTATTCCCCCCCCCCCCCCATTCTAATTCTTCCCTATTTTCTTTTTTGACCCCTCTACTAGCTATCTTGAAAGAATTCTCTATTGCCTACTCTTCTTTCCCCTTGTTGGACTGACTCTGGTCATAAACAAGTTGCGTGTGACCTTGTATATATGTTCTTTATATTTCAAGTCTCTTATGGTAAGAGACGGAGCCAAAATTTGGTTCCCTTGTTGGAGGGGAGGACTTCCCTCCATATATTCTAGAGAGTCTTTTCGTGACCACAACTACTTGGACTTGAACTGTTAGACCTGTGGTTCATCAACTTTAACTATATTATCCTCTTCTGGAATCATACTGTTCTTTATGTTTAAGTGTACCGTAATGTATACCCTTTAATTGAAAAATGTTTAATAAATATACATTTACAAAAAAAAAAAAAGACATATTCGCCCTTATTTTGAAATTTGATGTTATTAATATTTGTTTTCTTCCAGGTCCCAAGGTGGTGTGGATAATAGGACATTCGTTCATTTTTTGGGCAAGAAAAAGAGCTATGGGACGCAGTTACACGGAAAATTTGTCTTTTGAAATAAGTGAAGTAAATGTTTTTTGGCATGGGGTTAGAGGATTAAGATGGGGTGCAGTTCATACGTTAGTAAGTGAGTTGCTTCATCGCTTTCCGCGTCCTGAAGTAATTATTCTTCATGTCGCGGGAAACGATTTGGGTAAATGTTCCACGCTAAGTTTGCTGTGGCACATTAAGACAGATTTGTATCACATAAGTCAGGAAATTCCGGGTGTCATATTGGTTTTTTCTGAAATAATATGCAGGCTTTGCTGGAAGTCCCCTGGAGCATTGTTTTTGGAAAAAATCAAAAAAAAGGTGAATAGGAATATAGCAAAGTTTATGCCGTTAGTAGGTGGGATTTCTTATAGGCATAAGGATTTAGAAGGGTTTTTAGTGGGTCTTTACAGGAAAGATCAAGTCCATTTGTCAGACGTTGGTCTGGACATTTTTAATCTTGGACTTCAGAACATTGTGGAATATTGGTTGGGGGGGGCTGACAATCTTTGATTGTCGTCCGGTGGGTTGCCCAGGGATTCTGGGTGAACTAGTTTGCAAGATGATGAATTTAATGGGTTATTTATTCTTATTTAATAATTTATTTAGGAAAATTATTTATTGGAGAAAATTTATTAAATTAAATTATTTTGTAATCCTTAATAAAGTACCAATTAAAAGTTTTATTTACCACAACGTTCTGAAGTATGCTTCTTATTAAAATAGTATAAGGTAAAGGTTTTTATTGTAGGTAAAAATAAGAGTTTGACTTGTCGCCTCATATATAGGAGGTGATATGCACATTATATAGGGGAATCTTTTGCTACATACATTGTGAAGTACCTTGAGATTCTTGATGTATAACATAGATGTATGTATCGCTAGAAGAAAGGTCCCAATATAAATGTTTTATTCCTGATATGTTATTCTGATCCAGACTAGTAATATTGAGAATTAAATAGAGATGGACAGTTTAGTGGCTGAGCCCCGATTGTGACATCACTCGTGCAGCTGCTGGCTGCTCCCGGTGATGTCACTCAGGTTCTCATTGTGATGTCACACAATTCTTGGTTATATTGAGAGACCACACAAGAATAGGCTTTGTCTGTACAGATTCTTTGTGGTTAACACAACATGCAAAATTGCTCCATGTTGAAAAGGCGAAGACTGCTGTTCATCATTGTGGGCGAACTCCTGTGTGCTCAATGTGCGGAAGGCGCGCCCATCTATACCTGCTGACATCATTCAGATATCAAGAACACCATCCCTACAGGCAAGTGCTAAACTAGACACCAAATAATTGGGCTGACTAATGGGGACACATATTGATCTGATGGGATGGACACATATGGGGCAAAGGGTTAATACTGATCTATCTATACTGACTCACATTACATAAAAGATGGGTGGTGTACAAATATAAGAATGTAATAGATTAAATTCAAATGATTGGTAGTAGTGGTGTAACTAGAATCCGGGGGGCCTCAGTGCAAAATTTTAGCTTACCACCCCCCCCCCCTTCATGTTGGTCAGATGTATGGGCCCTTGTAACCTTCTAAATCCTAGAAATTCCTATGACTTACCCGCATTATGGAGTTATGTCCCCATCCTATAACTAGAAATACAATAGAATTCTGAGCTCAATGGAGTTACAATATCCAGGTACCGTATTTTTCGCTTTGTAAGACGCACTTTTAGTCCCCCAACTTTTGGGGGAAAGTGGGGGATGCGTCTTACAAAGCGAAAGTGTGCTTTGGGGGGTGGGAATGGCGGCTCAGGAGCGGTGTCCGGGGGCTGAATGGGGCCAGGAGCAGGCTGCAGCTGCGGGCTCTGGTCACGTGGGGCCGCTCATTATCTCCTGTAATATGCACTGCATCCCGCTGTCAATCACCAGCGGGAGCAGCCCATGTTACAGGAACCGGGTCCGCAGCTGCAGCCTGTATGTATAGTCAGTGCTTTCCACGCTTGCATTGCGTGGAAAGCACTGGCTATACCATGGATTGATACTCACCTAGCTTCACCGCTGCCTGCTGACCGCGATATCCCCGCTGTCGGTGTTCTGCCGGCATCCGGGTGCTGTGAGCGTCGCTGCGAGTGACGTCATCACCGAGCGGCGCTCTCAGGACCCGGATGCCGGCAGAGCACAGATGGCGGGGATATCGCGGTCAGCAGGCAGCTGTGAAGCTAGGTGAGTATCATGTGCGCAGAGATGTGGGGGCTGCACAGTGGGGCTGCACAGTGGGGGCTGCACAGTGGGGGCTCCAGGGGCTGCACAGTGGGGGCTGCACAGTGGGGGCTCCAGGGGCTGCACAGTGGGGGCTGCACAGTGGGGGCTCCAGGGGCTGCACAGTGGGGGCTCCAGGGGCTGCACAGTGGGAGCTGCACAGTGGGGGCTCCAGGGGCTGCACAGTGGGGGCTGCACAGTGGGGGCTGCAGGGGCTGCACAGTGGGGGCTCCAGGGGCTGCACAGTGGGGGCTGCACAGTGGGGGCTCCAGGGGCTGCACAGTGGGGGCTCCAGGGGCTGCAAAGTGGGGGCTGCACAGTGGGGGCTGCAGGGGCTGCACAGTGGGGGCTCCAGGGGCTGCACAGTGGGGGCTGCACAGTGGGGGCTCCAGGGGCTGCACAGTGGGGGCTCCAGGGGCTGCAAAGTGGGGGCTGCACAGTGGGGGCTGCAGGGGCTGCACAGTGGGGGCTCCAGGGGCTGCACAGTGGGGGCTGCACAGTGGGGGCTCCAGGGGCTGCACAGTGGGGGCTCCAGGGGCTGCACAGTGGGGGCTGCACAGTGGGGGCTGCACAGTGGGGGCTCCAGGGGCTGCACAGTGGGGGCTGCACAGTGGGGGCTCCAGTGCCAGCAATGGGGGCTGCACAGTGGGGGCTACTGTGCCTGTAATGGGGGCCTACTGTGCCTGTAATGGGGGGCTACTGTGCCTGCAATGGGGGGCTACTGTGCTAGCATGGGGGATATATATATACCAGTATTGACATATATATGATTTGTAAGACGAACACTGACATTATAAGATGGACCCCATTTAACATAAATTATTTTTTTCTCTTTTCCTTCACCAAATTTGGGGGTGCGTCTTATAATCAGGTGCGTCTTATAAAGCGAAAAATACGGTAATCTCTTTATTACTAACCCATATTCTCTGGATAGAAAACTATATTTTGATATCATCAGTGTGAAGGTAATATATAGGAGGTGATATGTACATTATATAGGGGAATCTTTTGCTACATACATTGTGAAGTACCTTGAGATTCTTGATGTATAATATAGAAGTATGTATCGCTAGAAGAAAGGTCCCAATATAAATGTTTTATTCCTGATGTGTTATTCTCATCCAGACTAGTAATATTGAGAATTAAATAGAGATGGACAGTTTAGTGGCTGAGCCCCGATTGTGACATCACTCGTGCAGCTGCCGGCTGCTCCCGGTGATGTCACTCAGGTTCTCATTGTGATGTCGCACAATTCTTGGTTATATTGAGAGAACACACAAGAATAGGCTTTGTCTGTACAGACTCTATGTGGTTAACACAACGTGCAAAATTGCTTCATGTTGAAAAGGCGAAGACTGCTGTTCATCATTGTGGGCGCACTCTTGTGTGCTCAATGTGCGAAAGGCGCTCTCATCTATACCTGCTGACATCATTCAGATATCAAGAACACCAACCCTAAAGGCAAGTGCTAAACTAGACACCAAATAATTGGGCTGACTAATGGGGACACATATTGATCTGATGGGATGGACACATATGGGGCAGAGGGTTAATACTGCTCTCTCTATACTGACTCACATTACATAAAAGATGGGTGGTGTAAAAATATAAGAATGTAATAGATTAAATTCAAATGATTGATAATAGGGGTATAACTAGAGTCCGGGGGGCCTCAGTGCAAAATTTTAGCTAACCCCCCCCCTTCATGTTGGTCAGATGTATGGGCCCTTGTAACCTTCTAAATCCTATAAATTCCTATGACTTACCCGCATTATGGAGTTATGTCCCATCCTATAACTAGAAATACTATAGAATTCTGAGCTCAGTGGAGTTACAATATCCAGGTAATCACTTTATTACTAACCCATATTCTCTGGATAGAAAACTATATTTTGATATCATCAGTGTGAAGGTAATATATAGGAGGTGATATGTACATTATATAGGGGAATCTTTTGCTACATACAATGTGAAGTAACTTGAGATTCTTGATGTATAACATAGATGTATGTATCGCTAGAAGAAAGGTCCCAATAGAAATGTTTTATTCCTGATGTGTTATTCTGATCCAGACTAGTAATATTAAGAATTAAATAGAGATGGACAGTTTAGTGGCTGAGCCCCGATTGGGACATCACTCGTGCAGCTGCCGGCTGCTCCCGGTGATGTCACTCAGGTTCTCATTGTGATGTCACACAATTCTTGGTTATATTGAGAGACCACACAAGAATAGGCTTTGTCTGTACAGACTCTTTGTGGTTAACACAACATGTAAAATTGCTTCATGTTGAAAAGGCAAAGACTGCTGTTCATCATTGTGGGCGCACTCCTGTGTGCTCAATGTGCGGAAGGCGCGCCCATCTATACCCGCAGACATCATTCCGATATCAAGAACACCATCCCTACAGGCAAGTGCCAAACCAGACACCAAATAATTGGGCTGACTAATGGAGACACATATCGATCTGATGAGATGGACACATATGGGGCAGAGCGTTAATACTGCTCTCTCTATACTGACTCACATTACATAAAAGATGGGTGGTGTAAAAATATAAGAATGGAAGGGATTAAATTCAAATGATTAGTAGTAGTGGTGTAACTAGAGTCTGGGTTTCCTCAGTGCAAAATTGTAACTTACTTCCCCTTCATGTTGGTCAGATGTATGGGCCCTTGTAACCTTCTATATCCTATAAACTCCTATGACTAACCCCCATTATGGAGTTATGTCCCCATCCTATAGCTAGAAATACTATAGATTTCTGAGCTCAGAGGAGTTACAATATCCACGTAATCACTTCATTACTAAATCATATTTTCTGGTTAGAAACCTATGTTTTGATATCATCAGTGTGAAGGTAATATATAGGAGGTGAACTTCCTCCCACCTACCCAGCTTTGCTAAACTCACTACTTATATACTGTGCTTATAATGTGTGTTAGGTACGCATTGTGAACGCATTGTGAACTTCCGCCCACCTACCCAGCTTTGCTAATCTCACTGCTTATATACTGTGCTTATAATATCTATGTATACTTTCCAAAACAAACCCAAAGGAGTCAGGCCAAATAAATTGCAATTAGATATTTATTTAAAACACCATGTAAAATGACAATATACAGTTAGGGCCAGAAATATTTGGACAGTGACACAAGTTTTGTTATTTTAGCTGTTTACAAAAACATGTTCAGAAATATAATTATATATATATAATATGGGCTGAAAGTGCACACTCCCAGCTGCAATATGAGAGTTTCCACATCCAAATCGGAGAAAGGGTTTAGGAATCATAGCTCTGTAATGCATAGCCTCCTCTTTTTCAAGGGACCAAAAGTAATTGGACAATGGACTCTAAGGGCTGCAATTAACTCTGAAGGTGTCCCCCTCGTTAACCTGTAATCAATGAAGTAGTTAAAAGGTCAGGGGTGGATTCCAGATGTGTGGTTTTGCATTTGGAAGCTGTTGCTGTGACCAGACAACATGCGGTCAAAGGAGCTCTCAATTGAGGTGAAGCAGAACATCCTGAGGCTGAAAAAAAAGAAAAAATCCATCAGAGAGATAACAGACATGCTTGGAGTAGAAAAATCAACAGTTGGGTACATTCTGAGAAAAAAGGAATTGACTGGTAAGCTTGGGAACTGTAAAAGGCCTGGGCGTCCACGGATGACAACAGTGGTGGATGATCGCCGCATACTTTATTTGGTGAAGAAGAACCCGTTTACAACATCAATTGAAGTCCAGAACACTCTCAGTGAAGTAGGTGTATCTGTCTCTAAGTCAACAGTAAAGAGAAGACTCCATGACAGTAAATACAAAGGGTTCACATCTAGATGCAAACCATTCATCAATTCCAAAAATAGACAGGACAGAGTTAAATTTGCTGAAAAACACCTTAAGAAGCCAGCTCAGTTCTGGAAAAGTATTCTATGGACAGATGAGACAAAGATCTACCTGTACCAGAATGATGGGAAGAAAAAAGTTTGGAGAAGAAAGGGAACGGCACATGATCCAAGGCACACCACATCCTCTGTAAAACATGGTGGAGGCAACGTGATGGCATGGGCATGCATGGCTTTCAATGGCACTGGGTCACTTGTGTTTATTGATGACATAACAGCAGACAAGAGTAGCCGGATGAATTCTGAAGTGTACCGGGATATACTTTCAGCCCAGATTCAGCCAAATGCTGCAAAGTTGATTGGACGGCGCTTCATAGTACAGATGGACAATGACCCCAAGCATACAGCCAAAGCTACCCAGGAGTTCATGAGTGCAAAAAAGTGGAACATTCTGCAATGGCCAAGTCAATCACCAGATCTTAACCCAATTGAGCATGCATTTCACTTGCTGAAATCCAGACTTAAGACGGAAAGACCCACAAACAAGCAAGACCTGAAGGCTGCGGTTGTAAAGGCCTGGCAAAGCATTAAGAAGGAGGAAACCCAGCGTTTGGTGATGTCCATGGGTTCCAGACTTAAGGCAGTGATTGCCTCCAAAGGATTCGCAACAAAATATTGAAAATAAAAATATTTTGTTTGGGTTATGTTTATTTGTCCAATTACTTTTGACCTCCTAAAATGTGGAGTGTTTGTAAAGAAATGTGTACAATTCCTACATTTTCTATCAGATATTTTTGTTCAACCCTTCAAATTAAACGTTACAATCTGCACTTGAATTCTGTTGTAGAGGTTTCATTTCAAATCCAATGTGGTGGCATGCAGAGCCCAACTCACGAAAATTGTGTCACTGTCCAAATATTTCTGGCCCTAACTGTATATGATGGCCACACAAAAGGAGGACCACATGACACAGTTCAACCACAATAGTACACAATCCTCAGGTATAACCAAAATAGTCAAACAACAGTGCCCCAATATGAGTGCACTATATACCTAATGAGGATGACACAATAAACATGTAAAGCCATGGGTCCCATTTACCTTACTGTGACCGCCCCCTTAGGAGGGCCTTTTTACCTTGTATCAGGTGGTTTGAATATAATATCTACATATGTTTATATTTTCATACCTTTTATGTCTCTGCTTTTCATCAATCTTCATGATCACTGTTGCATGACCTAGAGCTAGTTCTCCAGCCCCTTCCCCTTTTTTATTACCTCTGTCTAACCCCCCATCATCTGCTCACTTCATCCACACCCAGCCACTAATCAACCCCTGAAACCTCTTCAGAGAACAAAAGATGGCGGCCGTTAGCGCGGCGCAGCGGACTCCCGCCGAAACCTCATGTTACTAATCCCCGCTGTGTGGCCATAGGATGATCCCGGGTGTCCGCCTCCTGTCAGTGCAGGTGGGTGGCAGCAGCACATGACACCCGGATCATCCTGCACACCGCCGCCTCTGCGCCTGCCTCCTCCACACCTACTCTGCATGACCACGCCAGCATGAGGGCCAGCACTGGGACAGCCAGGAGACGCAGAAGTGAGAGCCCGTGTGTGTGTGTCTGGGTGTGTGTGTCTGGCTGTGGGTGTGAGTCTGTGTGTGTGTGAGTCTGTGTGTGTATGTGTATGTATGTGTGTGGGTGTGGGTGTGAGTCTGTGTCTAGGTGTGCCTCTGTGTGTGGGTGTGAGTCTACTCCTTCCTTCCCCCCGCCGCTTCATCCTCCTTCCTCCTCCGCAGCGCCGCTTTGTCCTCCGTCCTCCTCCCCCCCACCGCTCTGTGGTGCTCCATCCTCCCCCTGCCTGTGCCACTCCGTCCTCCCCCTGCCGGTGCCACTCCATCCTCCCCATGCCTGTGCCACTCCATCCTCCCCCTGCCTGTGCCTCTCCATCCTCCCCCTGCCTGTGCCACTCCATCCTTCCCCTGCCTGTGCCACTCTGTCCTCCCCCTACCTGTGCCTCTCCATCCTCCCTCTGCCTGTGCCACTTCATCCTCTGTCCTCCCCCTGCCTGTGCTGCTCCGTCCTCCCCCACCCCGCTGCTTCGTCCTCCGTCCTCCTCCCCCCCGCCGCTTTGTGCTTTGTCCTCCTCCTCTCCGCCACTTCATCCTCCGTCCTCCCCATGCCTGTGCTGCTTCATCCTCCCCCACCCCGCCACTTCGTCCTCTGTCCTTCTCCCCCCTGACGCTCTGTGCTCCATACTCCCCCTGCCGCTCTGTCCTCCCCCTGCCTGTGCCGCTCCATCCTCCCCCACCCCACCGCTTCCTCCTCCTTCCTTTCTCCTTCTCCTTCGCCACTCCATCCTCCCCCTGCCTGTGCTGCTCCATCTTCCCTCACCCCGCCGCTTCGTCCTCTGTCCTCCTCCCCCTGACGCTCTGTACTCCTTCCTCCCCCTGCCTGTGCTGCTCCATCCTCCCCCACCCCACCGCTTCCTCCTCCTTCCTTTGTCCTCCTCCCCCTCCGCCACTCCATCCTCCGTCCTCCCCCTGCCTGTGCTGCTCTGGCCGCTCCCACCCCGCCGCTTTGTCCTCCATCCTCCTCCCCCCCGCCGCTCTGTGCTCCGTCCTCCCCCTGCCGCTCCGTCCCCCCCTGTCTGTGCCGCTCCATACTCCCCAACCCCACTGCTTCCTCCTCCTTCCTTTGTCCTCCTCCCCTCCGCCACTTCATCCTTTGTCCTCCCCCTGCCTGTGCTGCTCCATCCTCCCCCACCCCACCACTTCATCCTCTGTCCTCCCCCTGCCTGTGCTGCTCCAGCCTCCCGCACCCCACCGCTTCCTTCTCCTTCCTTTGTACTCCTCCCCCTCTGCCACTCCATCCTCCATCCTCCCCCTGCCTGTGCTGCTCCAGCCTCTCCCACCCCGCCACTTCGTCCTCCATCCTCCTCCCCCCCGCCACTCTGTGCTCCGTCCTCCCTCTGCCTGTGCCGCTCCATCCTCCTCCACCCCACTGCTTCCTCCTCCTTCCTTTGTCCTCCTCACCTCCGCCACTCCATCCTCCATCCTCCCCCTGCCTGTGCTGCATCGTCCTCCCCCACCCCGCCGCTTCATCCTCTGTCCTACTCCCCCCCGCCACTCTGTGCTCCGGCCTCCCTCTGCTGCTCCGTCCTTCCCCTGCCTGTGCTGCTCCATCCTCCCCCACCCAGCCGCTACCTCTTCCGTCCTCCATCCTCCTCCCCCCTGCCGCTCCATCCTCCCCCTACCTGTGCCCCTCCATCCTCCTTCCCCTGCCATGTTGTCCTCCCTCCGCCGTTCTGTCCTTAAAGTCCCTCCCTATTCAGCCCTCACCGCCTTCCCCATGCAATCACTATTTCTATATTCTAGAATACCCGATGTGTTAGAATCGGGCCACCATCTAGTAGATTATAATTCATCTCCATAGATTATAAAGCACCCCCCACAGCTCTTTCTAGATTATAATGCACCTCCATATTCATCCATAAATTATAATGCACCTCCATATTCCTCAATAAATTATAATGCATCTCCATAGCCTATAATTCAGCCCACATATCCCTCCATACATTATAATGCAGCCCCCACAGCCCTTCATAAATTATAATGCACCTCCATAGATTATAATGCACTCCCATATTCATCCATAAATTATAATGCAATTCCATATTCTTCAATAGATTATAATGCATCTCCATAAACTATAATGCAGCCCATATATCCCTCCATGTATTATAATGCACCTCCATTTTTTTCCATAGATTAAAATGCAGCCCCTATAGCCATTCATAGAATATAATGCACCACCATAGACTATATTGCAGCCCACATAGCCCTCTCCATATATTATAATGCACCTCAATATTCCTCCATACATTATAATGCACCTCCATGTTTATACATTGAATATAATGCAGCCCCTATAGCCATTCATAAATTATAATTCACCTCCATAGATTATAATGCACCTTCATAGAGTATTATACAGCCCCCATAAATTATAAGGAACCTTCATATTCCTCAATGTATTATAATGCACCATCATATTGCTCCCTAGATTCTCAAGCAACCCCCATATTCCTCCAGAGATTATAATTCAGATCCATTTTCCTCCATAGATTATAATGGAGCCTCCATAACCCTTCATGTATTATAATGCACCCCCATATTCCTCAAAATGTTATAATGCACGTCCATATTCCTCTATAGATTAAAATGCACCTTCCTAGATTATAATGCAGCCTTCATGTTTTAAAATGCAGCCCCCAAAGTCCCCCAATATTTTTTCCACAAACAAAAATTAAACCAAATACATCTTATACTCACCTACCCATGGAACCTGAGGAGTCTGCCAACAGAAAGGACCTACACGGTGATGTCATTGCGCCAGGTCCTAGTGTGATGACATCATCATATGCTCCATGTCCTCGCCACATATGTGAGTCTCTCCGAGGACCTGAAGACCACAGGCCTCAATCGACCTGCAGTTTATAGAATGGACAGCAGTAGAGCAGGGAAATCTCCCTGCTCGACTGCGGAGTTCAGCTCTATCAGTGAGCAGTGCACGCAGATACAGTGGAAAGTAAAGGTAGCTCTGGGTGAGCCCCTAAGATTGCGGGCTACAGGGGTGCGTGTCTCTCGGAGTGTAATTTGGACACAATATAATCGTCACTAAGATGACATGCTTGCAATTTTTACACTGCAACATCCATTACTTGCTATTTTCCCAAAAACATTAAAGGGACCAAAATAGTCCCTGCACTCATATAAAATCAAGATGTGTAATTTCCAAAACATGGATAGTTTGGGGGTTTTCTGCTGGTCTGTCATCCTATGGTCATGAAAATGACAACTGGAAAGTTTTTCAGCACAATCTTAATTCCAATAGTCAAGTAGCAATTTTTATTTCTAAGCAGGTGCATATTGCCCATTGTGTAAAACTATGTGGCTTCTGTGGGACCGTGAGTTGGGGGGGCCTGATGATGCACTGCAGGACATTCCCCCCACATTCATTACAATTTCAGTGGTGGATTCAAATACCTTTTAATGCTGTGCAGAACCCTCATTACTGAGTGGGGGTTTCCATATTGACTGGAGGACTGTGATAGCAATCATCCTGAGCATGGAGCCGTGAGGTAATAATACTGAGTGAAATGTTGTGAGGGCCATGATACTTAGTGGGGTGTTGTAGGGAACTCCATATCGACTCAACCCCTGAGAATCAATCCACTCATCTCTACTAGCTGTGCGGTATAATGCACAGTGTACCTTATACAATGACAACCAATTCTGAATTGACTTTCCCCCACTGAAAATAATATACCCTGCATTCACCTCCCATTCTAACATGTTCCAGCACTGTCTGTAACTACAACTTGGGGCTCACGTGACATTGTGTCCAATTACTGCAAGATTTACTATTCTCAAACTATCAACAGGAAATGAGTGCTGTGCTTCCTGTTGATAGTTTGATATGAAGGTAAGGTTACACAGCAAAATCTGGTGTCCTAAGTAGTAGAAAATAATAAGGCCTAAAATTTACGTGACCGGAGTTCCCGCGAGAACATGACGTCACCACAGGTCCTATAAGCACAGGACCTTGCCGGAAAGCTTAAAATAGATATTTTTATGTTTCGGACACTTTCCTTTACTTAAAGAAAGGGTCCAAAACATAAAAATATTTATTTTAAGCTTTCCGGCAAGGTCCTGTGCTTCTAGGACCTGTGGTGACGTCATGTTCTCGCGGAACTCCGGTCATGTGACCGGAGTTCCCGCGAGAACATGACGTCACCACAGGTCTTAGAAGCCACAGGACCTTGCCGGAGGCTTCGGTGGACCGCGGACAGGTGAGCATTGATTTTTTTTTTTTAACACTTTCTTTCTTTTAGGGAATGTTTATTTTGGCTCAAAATGCTGCAGATGCGGTTTTCTGACCGCATCTGCTGCATTTTCGAACCAAAATCGAACATGTTCGAAATTCGCCGAATTTGAACCAAATTGTTCGAATTCGGCGAATGACAGTTCGCCAATCAACTCGAATTTGCGATTGGCGAACTATTCTAATCGAACATCGCTCATCTCTACTGTAGATAAAATATAAAATAGTGCTCAAGTGATGTGTATACGCATATGTTAGCACTAATGTGGCACCCCTTGGGTTAATGTGCCACAATAACATCACATGGGTTCCCTCCCCCACAACACACTGACTTACACTAGCAACTCTGGGCCAGGAGGGGGAGCACAACCTGCTCTCTTAAATACTCCAGCTCATGAGGAAGTAAGTTAGTTCTGTTCCTGGAGAACTGAGGGAGAGACTGCATGACAGAGAGAGGCTGTGCTAAGCTTCTCTGCAGTCTGCTCACAGATTCCAGGCCTAGTGAGGGTCTGAGGAAAGGAGAACTACAAGCAGAGGAACACGTCTGGGAGCTTGAGAGCAACCATTACTCGCCCCAGAGAAGCACACAGAACGGACACCGGATCCGGTACTGTGACTGACACACAGCATAGTGAATCCAGGAGCAGTGGGGTTTCTAGATGCCCACAGTACCAGTGCAAAGCAACATGGCGGGGTCAGCACAGCACAGAGGACTCAAGTTGCCTAGCCAGCAGAACACAGAGAGAGAGTGAGGAGTCCCAGCAGCTCAGCTAGAAGCAGCAGCTCAGGACACACACACAGCGCAGCACGAGGAAGCTGATGACCCGGACAGGGTGGGAGGAGAGCCTATCCCCATTACAGACTCCGTGGACTATAATCTGCAACAACATCCGCAGTAAAGCTTTGGAAAACAGCAAAACTGTGAGTCTGTGTATTGATTGCAACCTTTGCCCTACACCCAGCAGCAGAGAGATCCCACCTGCAGAGTTATAGCATGCCAGCTCTGCACACGGGTTAGAAGAAACTGCAGCATCAGGAGAAAAGGAGAATTGCACCTTTTACTACAAAACGTGAGTGTGTGTTCTTTAACCCCGTCTCCACTATCCATATCTATTATAGACTATACCATCACTGCCCCGGGGAATACAGTTCTACCCACTGGAACTATACCATCTATGCTGCCACTACATCATCCCCGGAGGCTCTGCAGCAGCGGCGGCCCCCTTACTGGCCGCATATAGTGGGTGGTGTCACGATAGACTATTCTCCCCTGTAAATACACCCTTTTATTTGCCAGGGCCCGGGACACGGTCCGGACCAGGACCACCCGTGACTTCCCCTATAGCAGACACGGTCCGCTACCGAGTACCCTCATCCCAGTGGGCTCGGCACTAATGATTAGCATAGGGTACCACAAGAAAGCTAGATCAAGTTACCACAAATAACCACTTAGTATCTACTGTGTTTCCCTTTGGTTGTCTACAATGTGGCTTAAACTAAATGAACCAAGTATGAAGACTTATTCATTATGCCGCACGTTTTAAAGCCAGATGGAAAAGATCTCACAAAATCATGGTCATTCTCACAGGAATGCGTGGTCATCAGAGTTCTCACTCAGGATTGTGTCCTATTCCACTTGACATCAAACCCATTCACTCAAAATGACATTCTTTTTATGACGTGCATGGTTCTCCCATGTGTTTCTTTACTTTAATAAGTCATCAGGGGAGAAATTATATTTGGGCATACTGTCTTATCCCTTCTGGCAGGCGTTCTAGCCCACAAGTGCTAGAATATGAAACAAAGCACACTCACTGGATCATAATAACCAGTGGAGAGAGAAGTGACCCATGCCCACTACTCACCATGTGTCCACAGCTCTTGTGCTTATGCTGTGATCTGACACGCGGTTGTAACAGGCCGTATTATTGCACTTTCGTCCAAATGCAGCATCCTACGTCACCACCGCCCCACTTCCTTTTCTGGTGGAGTGCAAAGAACTTCTGGCCCCCGTGTTATATTCGCTCCTGATCTCATCCAATCGTATAAAGTAGAAAGACACCTGACATCATTTTCCAAACCCGCCCACAGTGATGATGCAGACCGGGTCACTCTCAGTGGGAGAAATATCTCTTTTCGCACCACGCAGCTTATTAGCTAGCAGAAAGCTCAGACAACTGTCAGTGCTTCTGCAAAGAGAAAAATCATGCTTTTACCGGTTTAGAGAATACTCTCACCACGGGGTATTGCCATACATTGCCATACATTGCTGTCTGACACTTTGCTACTCCTTTCCTTCCTAGTGTTTTGGTGGTTACAAGTTCCAAAGCAGGTGACTACAACTCTCTCCTTCTAACTCTCACTCACTAGCGCTCAACCGCTACCCTAAGTAACTCCTCCCTCCAGCCAGCAGATGGGGACTGCTCATCAGCGAGCCTATCCAACCAGCATGCTTTCAATAACAGATTGAGAAAGTAGCAGTCTATTTACTTCAAATTAACTAAAAGAAGGAAAATGTGTTTTTAAGTAATATTTCTCAACAAGCACATTATTGTTTACTTCTTATGGTTCTCTGGCAGTAACTATTACAAATAGCCATCTGGTAGAAGTAACATAATGGGTGGGATGGGATGGGAAAAGGAAAGATACAGTTATAGATTAAAAACATGGCAGAAATCCAAAAAGCATAATGAACATTTGAAAAGCTTTAAGCAAAGAATGCACAGAAAAATCTAGGGGAACTATGTAAAGATGTGAATAGGTGTAAGTAATCTTAAAACACCACTTTTCATTAACTGCACATTCATTTTTTCTCATCCAACAAAATAAAATAAAATAATTGACCATAGAAGGGTGATACATGTTGTAAACAGCCCAGTCCAGCAAAATAATAGTCAAATGACATAAAATCTCTCACACATCCAGAGGCAAGGCTTGTACCACAGATTGGGATTTGATCCCCAAAGGACCATTCATTCTACTCTAAATTAAATTCAAGGGGTGTAACCAGGGGCGTAACGAAAATAGGTGCAGGGGTTGCGATCACACCCGGGCCCTGCAGCCTAGGGGGGCCCCAAACGTCCCTTTGGCCCATAGAAAAAGACTAATACTACTAAAGATTTGCAATAATAGGGGCCCCATTGGAGCTTTCGCATCGGGGCCCCGAGGCCTGAAGTTACGCCACTGCGTGTAACCCCTTCATAAACTGTGCTGTAAACCTTCCAGAAATTCCAGGTCAGTTGTAAAAATATGTCATTTTTTTTGCCCTATATGTAAAAAAATGGAGGTGTCCATGATTTTTTTGAAACTGGAGAAAATTATACAGAATATTACGACAGTGATTATCCTAATTTTACAGCTTACATTGAATGTGGTTGATGTTTTCATATCAAAGTCATGGACTATAGATGTGTATCGCTGACAACCATGATGATTTATTATAAAAAATATTTTCTGTATGTAATTTTTTGATAAGCTCTTAATAAAAAAGTTATGTTGGCAACCTACCTTCACAGTAACTAACTTTAGTTTACTAGCTTAGGCTATGGTCACACTTGCATTTTTTCCATGCATTTTTAACACTTGTCTTTTGTGAAAAACGCATGGAAAAACGCATCCATAGGCCCCCATGCAAAAAATGCATGCCCCAAAACCAAAATCGCATGTCTAAAGTGCAATGCATTATTGGATTCATTTTTGGCTCAGCATCAAAAAATGCATCATTTTTTGGTGCTTTTTCAAAAACGCATGCATTTTTTTAACATGGGGCCCTATGGGAAACGCATGTGAAAATGCATGACACTAAATGGTACCATGCATTTTTGCATGCGTTTTGTAAGACTGCTCCACACCTAACAGCAAAAACGCAGGCTAAAAACGCAGGCTGCAAAAAGCAACCTTAAAACACGCATGCAAGTGTGACCCTAGCCTAAGTGATGTGGCCAGGGCTAGGGGTACTCGGACACCGGGACTGATGGAGGCTGGATGGGGAGATCACGGGTGGTCGGGATCCCGGTTCCGTGCCCTAGTTATCATTTGAGTAGATAGTGGGGGAGAAGGGAGTATTTACAGGGAAATGTGACGCCACCTGTAGTTCCAGGTAATATGGTACCGGCGCTGCAAGCCGGCTGCTGAGGTGATGGTGGGCGCAGCCGAGTGTAGAGCAGCTCCCTACAGGTGGAGCTATTACCTCAGGGCAGCAGTTAAGGATTGGTGATGATGAGGAGGATGAAGGGGGTTGTAGTGGTGGTTGGTGCTGCAGTTCTTACCCCTCTGCTGAGCTGCTGATGGTGCTGAGCCCTCCGCGCACCGCAATAAGGATAACTGAGTCCAATTCAAATTTAACTCCACTTTAATGGGTACCGGCAGATGGTGATGGTATACGGTACAGTCTGGTTTACCAGGGGTCTGTCACCAGTTCCAGGTTTCCCGTTATGGAGTCTCTAGATGTTCTTCCTTCTGGGTTAAACTTATTCTTCTTCACTTCTGCCACCCTCGCAGAGCTCTCCCGCCAGTCCCTTGATCTCCCACAGTGGGGCACGGGTGTCCTTTACAGGTTCTAAGGAAAGGCCTGGCATTCCCGCCACTGGTATTCGGGCCATTGCCCCTGTGATCTTGGATCTAGTTTTTGGTCCTGAGGGGCGTGGTACCCTGTGGTGCTGTCAGCTACCCCTTTAGTGATGGTCCTGCAGCTGGTCGGTCTGCAGCCAGAGATAAACGTCTCACTGCTATGGCTACCCGCACTGCCGATGCTTCCCCAACGTGACCAGCCAGCACCAACCAGTCCTGACCCATTGCCCTCTGTCCTGGTTCCCCCCTTGAAGGATGGGGTTCCTCTCAGCAGAGTTGCTGTCAGGCTGGTCCTAGCTGACTGCCTTCCCAGCACTAACTCTCTAAAACTGAAACTTTCCCTACCACTACTCTATCCTAGGCTCCCCCCCTCTTTTGGGACCTACTAAATTACCGGCCCCCCTATTCTAAGTGGTGTGGTCCTAGGTGGGTGTAAAAATAGACTCCATAAGGTGAACCTTGAACTGGCAACTTTACAGGGTTAACACATCATTATTATCGTGCAATACTACCCTGTGGCGCCAAGTCACAGGGCGCCACACAAGTCCATTAATATCTTCACCATGTGCTGTACTTGAATGGTGCAAGTCAGTGTATGGAGCAGGTTCACTGGGTGGGGCTCCATACTCGACAGATAATGGCTGCGTATTACAGCCAGGATCTGCCTCAATCGTGGGCAGCACCTGTTAACATGTTAAATTCTGCAGTCTAAGGCTAGTTTCACACTTCCGATTTTTGAATCCGGTGGCATGCTGGAAAAGCCTGCATTCCCCTGGAACCCCACAAAGATGCAACTGTAAGCACCTGCATCGGTATTATCACTGATCCAGGCTAGCGGATCAGTGATAATACCCGTGCGGGAGCACACAGTTGCTTCCAGGAGATTACCTGTTTTTTTTTGCAAAAACGCATGAGTTTTTTTTATGTCACTAAAAAAACTCATGCCAAGTGTGACCCCAGCCTTACATAGCAAAAACCTTCTGACAGATATCTTTTAAGCGGTGGGTTGCAATTAATGAATTATAAGATGACATATATAAAAAACTAGGCCTAAACTTCAAGTGCTAAAGAGCAGCATAATAGCATTAAGGCTAGGGTCACACTTGGGGGGTGACCCACGTTTCCCGGATCCGCTAAACTCTTAGCCCAGTCTGCTGTAATGGCTTAACGGGAAACGTGGGTCACCCTACAAGTGTGACCCTAGCCTAATACTAGAGATGAGTAAAATATTTCAAAGGTACCTGGTGTAGCGGCCACACACTTTGATGACATCACAGGAAATACTCATCAGAAAAGGCATTAACGTTTCTGGCAAATAATAGGTAGTTTGCATTGCTATTTTTCACCTGTCACAGAGTACCAATGTGGCCCCTTAAACACGATCCTGAGAACAGTGTCACTCAACCCTAATTACTAAATATATATGCATGGGATCTTATATTTAGTGTTCATGTGGCAAGAGGCCTATTAAATACAACCAGTGAGCCAGGCCTGTACCTTCCTTCTCAAACTGCCAATTTCCAACCTTCATTACTTTATTATATTCATTAAATAATTATCAAAGTTATCAAATCTGAGGTAAAATCTACATTCATTGAAGACTTTCCCATTAGTGAGATAGGAGATGGCAGTTGTTATTTAAGAGATTCTATGACTATGGAAGGAGCTTGAGGAAGAGGTAGGAGCTAGAGGCAGAGCTCTGCCCCCTCTTTTATCTATATAGAATCTCATCAGTAACCACTGCCATCTCCTATCCCAGTAATGGGAAAGTCTTCACTGAATATACATTTTATCTCAGAATTGAGAATGGCGATAATGAGTGATCAGTTTTGGCAGAGAAAGGAGCAGATGTGTCTACTAATAGAGATTACAAAGTTGCTTATTTCATGTGTACTTTTACTTTATGAAATACAAATTAAAATGACGAATACACTGTAAGTTACTTGTAAAAAAATAGTAGACCCAAATTACATCAGAACAATGTTATAGGCAAGGGTCATACACGCACATGCACTTTTTTAAGCCCCTAGAAAAATGCATCCGTTTTATTTAGGATGCCAATAGTGTCCCCTGAGGTCCTGGACGTTTTTTGGAAATTTTTAGACTTTTTTTCTTAAAAACGTATATGCGTTAACACATTAGTTAACACATGTTGCTTTATGTTGCGTTAACGCATGCATTTCCCATAGGGCCCCATGTTAAAAAAACACATGCGTTTTTTTACAGCATCCAAAAACGCTGCATGCAGCTTTTTTTGGGATGCTGAACAAAAACGCATGTGCTATTAAAAAAGACAGTGACACTTAAGTGCACCATGCGTTAACGCATATGCGTTTTTGGACATAGAAAAAAAAGCCTAAAATAATCCCAAAAACAGATTTAAGGCAAAAGCGGATTGTATGTGTGACCCTGGCCAAACACTGGTGATGTCATATAGAAAATGAATACTTTACATTATTGCTGCTAAAGGTTGTTCTACAATCTACTGATTTATGGGGTGTACTCAACTTTTCACACAAATGCTTCTGCATTTTGGTCTGGGGAACTTGCTATCTACCTTATGGAGAGGAGTTTGCCTGCAACCATAAGGAGACAAAGTTAAGTAGATGAGGTGATTTAAAGCCGTATCCCTCCTCTAGGAAATATGCAAATTTTCACTTCATAGAGGAAGTGGACGAACCCTAGCGCCACCTTTAGGTAGCTCCTCAAAGTCATAATCAACTTTTTGACAAGCCTTTTAATACTACTAAAGATTTGTGCCAGATCAGAACCCCAAACTGCAGACGCTGCATTTCGGGGTAACTGCCCCTCATCA
The DNA here is from genome assembly GCA_033576535.1 of Allobates femoralis. NCBI lineage: Eukaryota > Metazoa > Chordata > Amphibia > Anura > Aromobatidae > Allobates > Allobates femoralis. The sequence continues at coordinate 466,054,602 of JARQOC010000001.1, forward strand.
GTGTAGTGTGAAGGATATTCTGATCTGGCTGTATGAGAGGTTATAAGTTTAATTTTTGCTCAACAAATAAGACCTTCTAAGGACCAGATTTTTTAAAATGTTTTCTTAGTTTTCTCATGACAATACATGTCTGTACTTGAAGTTACTGTACTGTATGTAAGAATACATTCACTCTTTGTTATTGAGATTTGGTTGAAAACTACATCTTCGGATCTCAGAATATTCTACCTTTACTCTAATCCAAAGCATTGGGAGCTTTGAAGCCTCAAACATACTTTTAAGTCTACCATCATTTGCAATATCAAGCAATGTGTCTTCTTCAAGCACGGCCAAGGTTGTTTCATCAGGTTTGTTCACCAATGGGTTGCAGATCCATTCCCTCCTAGTTCGTGGGTCTGTTGTGGTTGGAAAGGAATACTCAAACTCTTCTAGAGCTGTGAAAGGTGATCATGAAGCAGCTGCAAGAATAATGGTCCAGGCTCGATGTCTTCCAAAATCCCTGTTAATGTATGACCCATGTCAAATATTCCTTAGGGCCACGTCACACACACAGATATCTGTGCAGATATTGCTCACAGATCTCTGGTTGCAGTGAAATCATGGACATATTGTTCCATTTTGTGGCAGTATACAAATGGAGAATATGTGTCCATGATTTCATTGCAACCAGAGATCTGCGAACAATATCTGCACAAATATCTGTGTGTGTGACGTGGGCCTTAGTTTACTTGCTGTCACCACAATTGAAATTCAGTTTTGAATTCAGCAACTTTATCTGCCAACTTGAAGACAGTTGTGATTCTCCCTTGAAGCAACAGATTAAATGTGTTAAAAAAGTTGAATGTGTCACACAAGTAAGGAAGTTTTGGAATCTATTCCTTACTACTCAAATTTGCTGCAAGTGGTGATCATGTTTCTAAAAGGAATCTATGAAGCGTTTCTCGTAACTCAAAAACTGGCCAGTGCTGTACCTTTAGAAAGCCGTTACTTTTCTGTGTTTAAAGGGACTCTGTCAGGTCATTTTTCAGTATGATACTAATATTACCCTTGAATATTACCTGGGCAGGTCTTCTAAAGACATGTAAAATCATTATTCTATCTTTTGTATTTTCCTTGTTAAAAGCATTTTCAGACCCTGCAGGGAGCTGGTACATTAGCCCTGTCCATTACTATTACAGAGGATTAGTCCGGCTGCTGTATAAGTGTTATTTAAATATCCCCACCAACCCAAGCTGGTATTCTGTCCCTCCCCTCTGTATTCTGTGCTGAGAAGTGGGAGGTGTTTTGTGCTGCAGCCTGTGCTATCTGTAAGATTTTTAACTCTATAAATGAACTTTGGTTTCCTTGCAGACATGTAATGTATCTGCTGAGCAAATAATCAAATGTTCTTATAATCCCCCCTCCCTTCTTCTTTTTATGCAGTGAATGAGTCACACAACATACACATTAGAGAAAGGCAAGACAGTGTACTGAGGCATGAAAATTCATTTATTGGGGAGTGGACAGCAGAGAGCTCACTGTGATTGCCAGGTGGAATTAATCTTTTATTTTGAAGTTTACACAAGATAGTAGAGAAGTATAAATAATAGAAATAAGTGAATAGAGAGAGCTTAGAGAAAGGAATTAGAAAATTATAGCAATTACATATGGATTTTTGACCTGACAGATTCCCTTTAAGAGAAGACATTTGTGCTCTGCATCCATATCCTCACATAGCTGCTCGAACAAGCGTGAGTTAAGGGTCTGTACTTTGATGTGATTAACCCCTTTACTTCTGAGCCCTGCTGTGCACCCATATAGTGGTTTATGACCACATATGAGGTATCAGTGTACTCAGAAGAAACTGACCAACAAATTTTAGGATGCATTTTATCCTGTTGCCAATGTGAAAATGAAAAGATTTAGGCTAAAAGAAAATTTTTGTGAAAAAAAAGTACATTTTCATTTTTACGGATGAATTTGTGAAACATCTGGGGGTTCAAAGTGCTCAGTGTGCATCTAGATAAGTTCCCAGGGGGTCTAGTTTCCAAAATGGGGTCACTTGTGGGGAGCTCCAATGTTTAGGCACACATGGGGCTCTCCAAATGCAACATGGTGTCTGCTAACAATTTGAGCTGATTTTCCATTCAAATTGATAGCGGACACCATGTCGCGTTTGGAGAGCCCTTGTGTGCCAACAGCACAAGGGCAACTGGAAGAGTTGGGGTACAGCACCAGAAAATGGCGCCTCTAATGAATGCGCTATTTTCTGGTGTGGCTGTGGGTTGCAATTTGCAGTGTAAGGGGCCCACAGCCTTTGGGTCTCTCCACGCTGAGGATTCCAGCCCCCCAGCTGCCAAACTGTACCTGGCTGGCAACCAAAAATATGGCAAAGCTCCGTCATTTTATTTGTAGAAGTAATTTAAAAAAAAATGTTGTGGGGCTTTGCCATATTTTTGATCCAACCAGGTACAACTTGGCAGCTACGAATTGCCACAAACCCCCAGCTGCCTCGTTGTACCTGGCTTGCAACCAAAAATACAGCGAAGCCCATTATTTTTTTATTTCTAGAACTAATTCTAGAAAAAAAAATTATGTGGGGCTCCGCCATATTTTTGGTCCAGCCAGGTACAACTAGACAGCTGGGGGCTGGAATCCTTAGTATGGAGAGGCCCAAGTGTACTAGGCCCCCCATGCTGCGAATTGCAGCCCGCAGCCGCCCCAGAAAATGGCGCATTCATTGAAGCGCAATTTTCTGCTGCTGTACCCAGAGTCTTCCAGTTGCCCTGGTGTCGGTGGCAAACTGGGTAATAAAGGGGTTAATGCCAACTTTTTTATTGGCAGCTGGCACTAAGCCCGAGATTCATAATGCTGGGCCATTGTTAGACCTGACCATTAGGAATCTCTGGTAAATAGTAAAAAAAAAATACACCACAGAGAAAAATCTTTTTATTTGAAAAAAAAACACAAACAAAATTCGGACTCCATCTTTATTATAAAGATCCGACGTAGTCCACAATGAAGGTCCCACGACACTCAAACGCCTCTGCTACATACAATGTCAATAGGGGATCACTGCGCCCGGGCTGTCAGATTGCTATTCTGCAGCCCAATCCCTCTGCATGGAGATCGAGTTGCAGAAAGCGATCTGACAGCCCAGGCGCAATGATCCACATAGTGGATCACAGTGCCTTGGGTGCCAGATCGCTATTCTGCAGTCTGATCCCCCCATGCAGGGGGATCGGGTTGCAGAGAAGCAGCGGCAGCGGCTCACCTGGTCTATCCAGGCTGCGGCGGCGGCGACGGGAAGAAGCAGGTGGCGGTGGGAACAAGTGGCCGCAGCCGGCAAAAGTGCCTGTACTGCCGCCATCTTTCTGAAGGTGATGGGGAGTGTCCCCATCAGTGCTGGAAGGGGTGATACCTGCCCCCTCCAGTGCTCCAGCCCCTTCTATAGCTGGAGACAGGATCACTGTGATTGACTGTTTCAACAGCCAATCACAGTGATCGTGGGGACGGGGTGGGGAATCCACCCCCCCAACCTCGAGCCTCGGTGCTCTGTGATAGGAATCACAGCGCACCGGGGTCCAATTGCGGTTTACTGCGGTAACGGTGCTGTGGTAATCGCCATCACGTTGTGCAACGTCATGGGTCATGAAGGCACCGACTTTCATGACGTTGCACAATGTCAAAGGTCGGGAAAGGGTTAATAACTATAATCACATCCTGCAAAATGCAAGGTGACATTTTTTGGCCAGCCAGCATTTTTCTATGGATGACACTGTGTAAACTCACATTCAGAGTAGTTAAACCAGGAAGATGTCCAGTCATGGCAGCTGCTCCATCCGTGCATATACCGATAAAAAATTACAGATTTAATTTTCCTGATATGTAATCATCCAAAGATTGGAATAGGTCTGCAGCTGTGAGGTTGATTGGTAACAGTAATGCACATAACATATTCTCTTGCCTATCCTCCTGAAAAATATATCACACATAAACAAGCATTATTGCCTTGTTGTCAACATCAGTAGACTCAGCAACCTGGCTTGCAAACCATCGTGTGTATTAATCTACTCTAACAATAGTACTTCGCTGGCTTCTGCTATTCCATAAATTCATCTTGTGATAGTGCTAGCTGAAAGAGGAACCTGTGTCGTCTTAATAACTACAGCTTCTCCTAAAAGTTCACAGTAAATGTCCTTGGGCTAGGTTCACATCGCATTTAGCACTGCGTTAACACAATGAAGCGCAAGCGTTAGATTGCATTAATGCACCCATAGACTTCTATTGTAAAACACAGTCAAATGCATTGCAAATGCAATGCACAATATGGTTACGTTTGAACGCATATGTTTTTCCTGAGCGCACAGCTAATGTTGCTGGCAATGTTTCCTGTGCGCTCAGTAAAAATTTGTGCATTCAAACGCAACAGCGTTTTCCAGTGCGCTTTCACCATGTTTGGATGCGTTTTTCCAATACAAGTCTATGGGAGTAAAAACGCATTGTTTTACCGCATTTTATGCTAAAACACAGTGAAAAACGCAATGCGTCAAAACGTAATGCACGACTCCAATGTGAACTTTGCCTTAGCTTTGGCAGTGCGGTTAGCCACTATGAATGATATTCAGTGTAGTCTCATTTTTTTTTTTTTGTATGATTTTCTGTGCGGACTTTTGCACTCAGTTTTTTTTTTGATGTGGTAGCCTTCAAAAATTGCTTCTGTCCTTTGTGTTCACATTTTTTTCTTTAAAAAACATTCATAGGCTTGTCTTTTAATGCAGGGTGCTTGGTGTTTAAGGCTGGCTTCACACCACGGTTTTAGGGATCCGGGGCTGTCCGGTGTGAACTGGACAGCCTCGGATCCGATTTTGGCTCCATTGTTTCCTATGGGGATGGATAGGGCCTGATGGCAGCTATTTACCATCTGGTTTTGTTCTGCCTGGGAGGATCCGGCACATTTAATTTTTTTGCCCCAGACACAAAATCGCAGCTTGCAGCGTTTTGTGTCTGGGGCAAAAATTTGACAAAATCGGATCCTCGTGGATCCTCCCGGATCTGGAGTGATCCGGCGTCCCATAATATGGGAGTCTATGGGCGCTGGATCACGCCGGATCCGACATAAAATCAGAGCGGCTGCTGGACGTCGGGGGCTGATACAGCAGCAGTTGCTAAAAGCAGCCGCCGCTGAATTGTAGCCCCTGGACAGCTCCCCAGCTGAAATTTCAGCACCTGGAGAGCTCCAGGGCTGAAATTTAAGCACTGGACAGCGACAAACGAATCCGGCAGAAAACAGGATCGGAGGGCATATTTGCCCCCAATTAGGTTTTTCTAGAGCTGTCAGGTTCTGTCCGATGCTTCCTGCAAAATACCGGACAGAACTTGACAGCAGAAAACCGTGGTGTGAAACCAGCCTTAGTTTTGAAGGCTTCATGGCCTCGTTGGATAGCTGTTCACCACATATTATAAAAAGTGGGCTTGGGGCCTATAAATCACCTGTTGAGATGAGCCTGTAAGTTATTTTCTATGAAATACAGATTTATTTTTTTTGCAGTCATTGAAACATTTTCTGTCTCATCATTGGGTTTTTCACTCGTTACAAAGAAGCTCTTCAGCAATATTTGCTTTATACTGATTTAAAAAGATTTGATGTAGAGGTGTAGCTAGGTGTACTAAGGACAGCCACTGCTGCTACTGAATACAAGAACCGCTGTTACAGAAGATGGCCACTGCTGCTGCTAAGGAAATTCACTACTGATGATGGCTGCTCTGATTTTTAACTGTTTTGCTGTTTTTAAGTTTTAGACCAGGAATGTCCAGTGCTGGGATGCACCGCACCACACCTGTATTAGGCTGGGGTCCCAGTTGCATTTTTCACAAGCGTTTTTGGAGACCTGCGTTTTCAAAAACGCATGTAAAAAACGCACCCATAGGCCCCCATGTTAAAAAAACGCATGCCTTAATAGCAAAAAAGCATGTGTGACAGTACCATGCGTTTTTGGTGCATTTCCAAAAACGCATGCGTTTTTTAATAAGGGGCCTTATGGGAAACGCATGCAAAAACGCATGTACAATTAGTGCCATTCAAAAACGCATGCGTTTCCCATAGGAGCCCATGTTAAAAAAACGCATGCGTTTTAGAAAACGCATGTGTTTTTTTAACATGGGCTCCTATGGGAAACGCATGCGTTTTTGAATGGCACTAAAAGGTACTAATGTACCATGCGTTTTTGCATGCGTTTTCCATAGAGGCCCATGTTATAAAAACGCATGCGTTTTCTACAAAAACGCATGCGTTTTTCAAAACGCACCAAAAAATAGTACATGCACTATTTTTGGGTGCAGATTCAAAAACGCAGCCAAAAACGCAGGGAGCCATCACACACCTTACAAAACTCATGCAGACATGACAAAACGCATGTTAAAAACGCATGAGTTTTTAAAAAGCACTAAAAAAACGCATGTCAACTGTGACCCCAGCCTTATAGATCACACATGACTTGGACAATTGATTTGTAATGAAGCCCCAAACTTCACATCGTACAGCTGCAAGTGTAGCGCTGAATAAGGCTGTGGTCACAGTTGCCATGCGTTTTTTTTATTGATTTAACAAAACTCATGCTTTTTTTCATGTCAGCATGGGTTTTGTAAGGTGTGTGATGGCTCCCTGCATTTTTGGGTGCGTTTTTGAATCTGCACCTAAAAATAGAGCTTGTAGTATTTTTTTGAGCGTTTTGAAAAACGCATGCGTTTTTATAACATGGGTTCCTATGGGAAACGCATTCAAAAACGCATGTACAATTAGTACCTTTTAGTGCCATTCAAAAACGCATGCGTTTCCCATAGGAGCCCATGTTAAAAAAAACGCATGCGTTTCCGGAAACGCATGCGTTTTTTTAACATGGGCTTCTATAGGAAACGCATGCGTTTTTGAATGGCACTAATTGTACATGCGTTTTTGCATGCGTTTTCCATAAGGCCCCTTATTAAAAAACGCATGCGTTTTTGGATATGCTCCAAAAACGCATGGGACTGTCACACATGCTTTTTGGCTATTAGGGCATGCGTTTTTTAACATGGGGGCCTATGGGTGCGTTTTTTTACATGCGTTTTTGAAAACGCAGGTCTCCAAAAACGCATGTGAAAAATGGTACTGTGACCACAGCCTTACAACACATTCAGTGCTTGTCTTCCTTCAATTTGCAGTTAGGCTGGGGTCACAGTAGCATTTTTCACATGCGTTTTTGGAGACCTGCGTTTTCAAAAACGCATGTAAAAAACCCACCCATAGGCCCCCATGTTTAAAAAACGCATGCCCTAATAGCCAAAAAGCATGTGTGACAGTCCCATGCGTTTTTGGTGCTTTTCCAAAAATGCATGCGTTTTTTAATATGGGGCCTTATGGGAAACGCATGCAAAAACGCATGTACAATTAGTGCCATTTTAGAAAACGCATGCGTTTTTTTTTACATGGGCTCCTATGGGAAACGCATGCGTTTTTGAATGGCACTAAAAGGTACTAATTGTACATGCGTTTTTGCATGCGTTTTCCATAGGGGCCCATGTTATAAAAACGCATGCGTTTTCTTTTAAAACGCATGCGTTTTCTTCCAAAACGCACCAAAAAATAGTACATGCACTATTTTTGGGTGCAGATTCCAAAACGCAGCCAAAAATGTAGGGAGCCATCAGACACCTTAAAAAACTCACGATGACATGAAAAATGCATGTAAAAAAGCATGCGTTTTTAAAAGGCACTAAAAAAACGCATGTCAACTGTGACCACAGCCTTAATCATTATTCAAGGATCATACAGCGAGCAGGAGGGGGAAGAGGGCTGGACATAGTAATTTCTGTGGCTGTCCTGACTCCCATTTTGCTGCACTCTAGTTTAAGCCATTTGAAGACATCATTGTCCACTGCCAGGAAGCAGCAACTCAGCGCCTAATTGCTGGTGTGTGGGGTGAACAGTTCTTAAATGCACCAGTTAAATTGTTGTTTTATTTGGTAAATCAAGAGAAGTTAGCAATTGTTTTATGTGAATTCAATTTGCACGGTCTCGTGCTGAGCGCTCCAAAACAAAGCTGAGGACTCTGCTGACTGGAAGGTCCTTTTATTGAAAATCCTCCATCCGCCACGACATGTTTCAACGGTGTAGTACCGTCTTTCTCAAGTGGAATGCTATTGTTTTATATCACACTGATCAGAGCCCTATTGTCTGTTCATTTTTGGATTGCCTGCAAAAAAAGCCCCTCTGAATACATCATTCAAAAGAAAAATTATGCAGTCAGATTGAACTACTGACTAATGAGGAAAACCTATCTCCCATCAATTCTGTATAAATGCAATACTCTGAAATGAAACCTGAGGGGTTCATCCTTTTGTGCAGCACTTCAGCTAAGATTCAAGGATCCAGCTGGGGGATCAAAGAACTGCTTCACTGCCAAACACTGAGTCCACAAATTTGCTTTAAGAACCCAGGTTGGGACAATTAGGTCACCTGGCTACATACCTTGCTGTGCTACTTCAGCCTAGGATCCATGGTTCCAGCTGGAGATCAAAGAACTGCTTCACTGTCCAACACTGAGCCCATGAATGTGGCTACATAACATACCTGCTGTTTTTCAGTCAGCTTCCTAAGCTTTCGGCTATCACTTCTCAGTGGGTGCCCACCAACGGTGGGGTGCAGCTAGCTTGGATGGAAGCCCTGAAGTCACAAAGATTCTAATCCCTGGTGAGCCAGCGGAAGGGTAACATAGTAACATAATATATAAGGTTGAAGGGAGACCTTAAGTCCATCTAGTTCAGACATAGAGGATGTCCTCTTGTCCCCGTCTCAGGCCTAAGAATAAAAAGATCATTATAAAGTTCTCTGTACTGTCCCTTCATATATTTATATATTATTATAAGATCACCCCTAAGCCTTCATCTTTCCAAGCTAAATAACCTCAAGTTTAATAACCTGTCTTGGTATTGCAGACCCCTCAGTCTTCTAATAACCTTGGTCGCTCTTCTCTGCACCCGCTCTAGTTCAGCTATGTCTTTCTTATACACCGGAGACCAGAATTGTACACAGTATTCTAAGTGTGGTCGCACTAGTGACTTATATAGAGGTAAAATTATGTTCTCCTCATGAGCATCTATGCCACTTTTAATGCATCCCATTATTTTATTTGCCTTTGCAGCAGCTGCCTGACACTGGCCACTAAATGTGAGTTTGTCATCTATCCATACACCCAGGTCTTTTTCAGTGACAGTTTTGCCCAGTGTTTTACAATTAAGCACATAATTATACCTTTTATTTCCTCTGCCCAAGTGCATGACTTTACATTTATCCCAATTAAAGCGCATTTGTCATTTATCAGCCCAAGCCTCTAGTTTACATAAATCCTGCTGTAATATAAAATTGTCCTCCTCTGTATTGATTACCCTGCAGAGTTTAGTGTCATCTGCACTCAAAGTGCAGACTCTGTTGCTTGTACCATCTTGTGTTCTTGCTGGGAATGTATAATATGCTTTTGACTGCTAATGATCCAATAAAGTCTTGTGGTTCTCTCACCCAGTGTTGTCTGAGTAGTGTTCTGCCCACAGTGAAGGACTTTGGGCATTCAGTGGGATGAGCCCTGGTCCATGCTGCCTTTGTAAAGATAGCCAGGGCATCAGATGGAAGTACCTACTGACCTTTGTGTCTTCACAGCACCGATTTATGCGACGTAGAAACACAAGCTATGTGTACAACATGCTCAATTACTCAGTGGTGGTCCATAGACCGATCGTTGCACCCTTGCTCTCAAAAGTAAATTTCAGGTGGTTTGCAGACACTTCATTTTTTTGTAACTACCATTATACTCTCTAAAAGAATTAAAATTGTGCCCATACTTTTAAAAGCTATTTAAATCTTACTTTTTTATTTTAAATCTTAGTTGAAATTAGAATGATGGCAATTAAATTTTAGTGATCATAAAATGAAAGACTGAATTTTGCAAGCCTGCTTTTAAGTTAAGGACAACTGAACCTACTGTTAAAGGAAAAAAAATGTTTTATAATGGCGTGTTAAAAATCACACATATTGGAGACCCAGCCCTATTAGCTTCAAACACGTATCCAGTTTTGACATTATTGCCAAAACATTTATTACCATGTTCCTCACTTACAGGGAGGATATTTCCTGCTTAATTACTGAATCAGGAAATACCTGACCTAAGGTCATTGATATTATTTCCTTAGACGGAAAAAAAATAAAGATACAGACTTTGTGTTTGTTTAGTAATCTTTCTGAGTTCGCAGGATCGTTATCTGAAGGGTGGAAAAGTCCTGTTTCCAACTCTGAGAAAAAAGAAATAAAACAGTTTTCCAAGATGTCTTGAAGGAAATTTCTGTGTCTCTAATAAAACAAGAGAAATAGAAGAATATAACTTTGATAATTTACTATTAAATGTATTTATTAGGTACTGTAAAGTTATTGACTCTCTTGGGTGCCGGGTGAGGTACCACAGGAAATTTTACTTTAAAGGTCCAGCTGGTTTAGTAGTCTGCATAAACTACTCTACATGAAAAAATAAATAAAGGTTTAAAGAAAGGAATATAAATATTATATATACCTGCAGGATTGCCCGCTCAGGATAAGCCACATTCCCTTCACACAGGTGTCCCACTGGAGGTGTAGCAACCTCCACATGCTAACACCTCTTAGGCCACTGGACTCAATTTTATATTATGTACCACTCCCAAGGGTGGGCTTTGTGAGGTGCCAGACCTGCCCATCTCTCTGGCTGCTCTTAAAACCTGGCTCTGACATGCCCTAATAAATCTCTTAGTACTAAGTTTACTAGAGCTTGCATCCAGGCTTAGATCACAGAGGATAGTCACCTCTGAGATACATACCTCCCATCAACCATGTGTCTAACAGTCATCTTACAGAACACCAAAGCACCAAAGCACCCCTCACCCAGAGATTGAAAAAATAGCATAAATTTCTCAAATACAGTCACCTGTAAAGTGCCTGAAAATGGATTTTTATGAAAGAATGCACCATTTTCAGGGGTGGCTGCGATTTTCAGCAGATGGGGGGGGGGGGGAGGGCAGAATGCTTGGGCCTTTGGACTCTGAGAATCCCAGCCCCCAGCTGCCTGGGTTTTACATTGACTGGCTATTAAAAAAAAGCGAAGCCAACACACTTTTTTTTAATCATTCATTTAAAAAAATGTAAAAAAATGGGCTTCCCTGTATTTTGATTGCCAGCCAAGGTAAAGCCTGGCAGTTGGACGTGGTAGCCAATAGCTGTCCGCTTTATCTGCCCTGAGAATCAAAAATATGGCAAAGCCCTGCTCAAAATTTTTTAATTATTATTTATTTTTACAGTACTATGATGTCAGTCAATGGGTGAGGGGCCCAATAGCCAATCACAGATGATGTCACAGAGAATAGGTGTCTGTGATTGGCTGCTGAAGTAGCCTGTAACCTACTTACATTCTAGCATCTAGAATGTATGGGCAGTTTCTTGTTTACTCCAATAGCCAATTAAAGATGCCAATTCTCTGTGACAGCATCTGCGATAGGCTGTTGGGTCCTTTTGCAGTGAATATCCAGGAAGTTAATAATCAGCCTGGAAGTACAAGCGGTAGATGCCAGTAAGTATAATGCTACCATTTAATAATTATTTGCTTTCTTTTTTTCAACCCCTCAGCCCCCATCCTACAACTTTAAAGTTCGAGTTCGGGGTTAAGACTCAAGTAAAAAAAAGTCTGGACAAGTTCACCGAACCCTAACATTGACGGGTTCGCCTATATACCCGCTATGTATTGTACATACTTTTCATCAAATGGCCGTTGAGTAAAACAACATCTATTAAGAACTGGTGGTATCCCTCATTGAACTGGTTAACTTCTGGTTTTTACCAACCGAGATCATTGTCATCATGTTGTCTGCAAAGGCATATCGCCTCCCCAGCACGAGTTCACACACCCAGCCAGGATTCCCTCTTGAGAGGACTCTTTCTTGACCCAAGGACAGGTAAAGTAAGCATATTAACCGCTATGGTTAACGGCCACCATGCTTACCTGAATGGTGACCTCATGTGACCTCAGCGGGTCACTACTTACTGGACCGAAGCTGGGGGCTCATTCATTCAATGTTTGGAGGCTGTGGTGACAGGATGCTGTGAGGATTGAGAATGGATATAAGGGAGTAATAAAGATGGAGTTCAAGATACATTGATGTGGTGGTTATTTATAATAAAACATTTTCTCCCTGTGTTGTGTCTTCTTTACTATTAAGTTGAAATTCTTAATGGCTGTGTCTAACATTGACCCCACATTAATAATTTTGTGCTTAATGCCAGCTGTCAATACAAAGCTGGTATTAACTCCTTATTAGCCAGTTTTGCCACTGCTAACATGGCAACTGGAAGAGCTGGGTAAAGTGCCAGGAATTGAATGCGCCAATTTCTGGGATGGCTGCGGGCTGCTTTTCTGTAGCGTGGGGGAAAAGGGGGGCAAATAAATTATGGGCCCTCACCACTCTGAGAATACCAGCCCTCATCTGCCTAGTTGTACCTTGGCTGGCAATTAAAAACAAGACTGGCAAGGTAAGACTAGGCAGCTGAGGGTGGCAGCACACAGCTGTCTGCTCCATCTGTGGTAAGACAGACAAATGCAGAAAACAAACAGAAAAATACAGAAAGGCCCTTTTCACATCTAAGCCTGGTCTGCGTTTTACTTCATTTGCGTCTCTATGCATTTTTACAGCTAAATAACGCATCCAAAATGCATGCGTTTTTGCCCCCATTGATTTCAATGGAAACGCATGCAAAGTGCATGTAAAAAAGCAAAAACGCATTCGTTTTTGCAGACGCAGCCCTAGACGCATTGGCCGACGCTTTTGGGTGTGTTTGCAAAAACGCATGCGTTTTTTGCATTTTGAAAATGCACATGCGTTGCAAAACACTGGATTCCGTTTTTGGGAAATTACATTTTTACATATACAAAACACAATGCGTTAACGCATGCCTTAACGCATGGTACCTAAATGTACCATGCATTAACGCATACGTCTCCCATATTGCCTCATGTTACATGTTTAAAAAAAACGGATTTAACCCAAAAAAACGGATGGTAGTGTTTACCTGGCCAATGTGAAATAGACCAAAGATGCTCTCACAGAGCATTAACATCTCTGATTGGCTTTTGCGGGTCAGTGAAGTGAATATTAATGAAACACGTAATGTGATGTTTCTGGGTGCATCTGCACAAGCACATGCACTGTGACACCAGGCCCTGTCATACTTGCGCTTCTGGGCTTCAGGCTCCTGCGGTCGGCTGCGCTTGCCCATAGAAGTAATGTCGCACGAGCGCAAGCAAGTACAAGGGCTCTACATCCATGCGCCTATGTGCTTGCCTGCACTTGGCTGTGAATGCACCTGCGCTTGCACTTGCGCCAGCACAGTGCAGTCAAACGCAGAGGCACATAGATGTTAAATGGCCCTTATTTACTTTGCTGGCATTTTGATTTGCACACAGTTTTTGTGACAAAACTGCACTAAAAAATGCATCACAAAAATTCGCAAAAACGTGTGTGCACATAGTACTGAAAATGCATCAAAAAATATTTTGATGCGTTTCTTAGTGCAGTTTTGTCACAAAACTGCATACAAATTCCTAAAGCCAGCAAAGTATATGAGGAATTCTAAAGTTTTTTGAACATTTCACTTTTTTTTGCCCTTTTAGTTTTGGTGCAGATATAAGTCCTAAAGCATGTCCATTCTGGGTGCTCTTTAACAGTGTATGGCCAAGGGTCACATTTGCGTGTGCCCCTAGCCTGCCGGATTCCGGTATTATCTTAGAACTTTTTCCAGCGCCGCATAGCGTTTCCGCTATGCGGTGCTGGAAACCGCTGCCCTTAGTTACCCGCTGTTTACCTGCACGACCTGTCACACAGGCAGCGGCTCGGAGGGCGTTTTTACAGCGCCGCACAGGAAACCGTTGCAGACACGATTTCCTGTGCGGCGCTGTAAAAACGCCCTCCGAGCCGCTGCCTGTGTGACAGGTCGTGCAGGTAAACGCGGGTAACTAAGGGCAGCGGTTTCCAGCACCGCATAGCGGAAACGCTATGCGGCGCTGGAAAAAGTTCTAAGATAATACCGGAATCCGGCAGGCTAGGGGCACATCGCAAATGTGACCCTAGCCTATGTCCACCCCAAATGCATGAAAAACACATGCCAAAAATGCATAAACAGTAAGTCAAAACCACAATAAAAGCACATTGGCCTAGTGCACACCTGCACTCTGGTGCGTTTGGCTACTTTCGCTAGCGCAGGAGGTAGCACAGTGCAAACGCAGCCAAGCGCATTGGAGTGCAAATGAAACAATGTGCATTAACGGCCCCATTATAGGTCCAGTTCCACACCTGCGCTCTAGTGTGTTTGGCTGCATTGTGCTAGAGCAGGAGATAGCGCAGTGCAAACACAGCCAAGCACATTAGAGCGCAAATGAAACAATGTGTGTTAATATCACCAGTACCCTGTAAAGGGAAATGCATCCCATCGCAACCTAGAAGGGCAAGTGTGAAGAGGGGTTGTGCCACAGCGCATGCACTAGTCTGGACACACTGGAAATGTGTCATGCGACATTTCCAGGGTGTCGGGACTAGCCCATGCGCGCTCACACACAACCCCTCTTCACACTCACGCTTCCGGGTTGCATTTGGATGCGCTCGCCCATACCCTATAATGGTGCCGTTAATGCACATCGTTTCATTTGCACTCCAATGCGCTTGGCTGTGTTTGCTCTGCGCTACCTCCTGCGCTAATGCAATGCAGCCAAACGCACCAGAGCGCAGGTGTGAAATGGCCCATTGTGTTTTTGGTGTGTTTTTCTTATATGAGATATAGATTTGGTGCAGAAATTTCTGCAACCAAATACTCATTGTGTGCACATAACCTAATCCGGTAATCTGGCCTTCATTCAATGACCCCATCTGAGGACACTACTGGGGTTCCATGGGAGACCCCAACAGTGACGGCAAGTGAACTCATTAACATCACCACTGTTATAGCTGTGGCTTTGTCAGTGTGCTCCGCAGGCTGCAGTGAGCAGACATGTTTTCTAATGCGACCATGCACTGTGACCTCAAAATGTAGGGGAGCTGGGATCGTCATGGGACATCATGGTGTGGATTATGTCAGACATGCAGGAGTGTTTTGTGGTTTAAAAACATTGGATAAAGAGGGAACATTGTTTTTTAAATAAAGGATTTTTCTCTGTCTTTGTTTTTATTTCCTTTTACTTACAGATTAGTAATGAGGGATCAGATAGACACCTCTCCATTAGTAATCTAGGGCTTCATGGCAGCTGTGATTTTTTGACAAATCAAAGCTGTCATTAACCTCGTATATTACCCCAATTACCACAACACCATGGCAATTAGGATAAGCTAGGCAAAGCACTAGGATTGGCACATCGCATGGATGCGCCAATTGGGGCCAGTTGCGGGTTGCTTTATCTGTGCTAATTATCAAAATATGGGAGCTCCCACTTTGGCTTTTTCAATTATTTATTTTTGCGCTCCATTTCCAGGACACAGCCTGCTATTTTGTGGGCAACCAATCACAGAGCATGGGGGTTCAGTCTGTGAGCCAATCACAGATGCTGTGAAAGAAAGAATGCGCATATAGGGTCTTATCTCAATTAAAAACTTTCACTTGTCGATGTGGAATTGCTCACCTTAGTCAGTTGTGAAACCCACAACTGGTAGAATAGCGTACAAGCAGCTGCTGCAGGGACCGCACTCCCAACGGTGACCGTGGTCGTAATGCAGAATCTTGGACAAAGTGCTTCGGTGTCCGCGCTGCTGCTCCAAAACCAAAGAAACACAGACACGGGAATGTCTGGTACAGCTACAGCCTTTATTTTCCTCCTACGCGTTTCGGAGCCTCCTCCCTGAGGAAGGAGCTCGGGAGGAGGCTCCGAAACGCGTAGGAGGAAAATAAAGGCTGTAGCTGTACCAGACATTCCCGTGTCTGTGTTTCTTTGTTTTGGGAGCGCAGCGCGGACACCGAAGCACTTTGTCCAAGATTCTGAATCACAGATGCTGAGCCTAGAAAACAGTGTGACAGCCAAGTGAAAACTTTAATCCATACTAAAACAGCATCCAGGTAGAGTATGGCGCCACTGACAATTTAGTATACCTGGCTCCACTTGTGAATTGACCAGACCATAAGGGTACCTTCACATGCAATATTGCATGCAACTCACTGGTTGCAGTGAAATCATGGACACATTGTTACATTTGTACACGGCCACAAAATAGAACAATGTGTCCATGATTTCACTACAACCAGTGAGTTGCATGCAATTTAGCTCTGTGTGTGACGGTACCCTAACAGTGTTGATCACAAGTGGTGCTCATCTACATTCCAGCAAAGTCTTTCATAGTAATGCTTTCCATAAAAAAAGAAAAAAAAAAAAGAAAAATGAGAAGATGGCACTCACTCTAAAAGTAAAACCATCCTTTATTAATTCAAGCAAGTTTTTAAAACAAAACAGGGGGTGATGCCGTTTTGTGCAGCTTTCTGCTTTAACAGGTCCTTACCTGTTTTTCTATTGAAAGCATTACTATGAGAAACTTGAATCCCATCTTCCTTTTACAGTGCCCTAGCCCTTACTACCACAATTTTATATCACTTACATTTGGATGACCATAGACTTATATTGGGTTTGGGGTCAGGGCTCAAGATCACGTCAAGTCTGGTCCCAAACCAGATATTTTTTTTTAAGTCCACCTAGAACAGGAAAACCCGAGCATCTGCAGGTTTGCCTATCTCTACCAACACATTACAAAACTAATACACTTGCAGCATTGATGTACATAGACAGAAAGCTCAAAAGGTAATCATAAAGCACAATTTCATACTACTTTGGGGGTGGATATGGGCCCCCTTATCTCCTGGGCCATTGCGTGGCTGTCCAGGTTGAACTAATGTCTGCTCCTGAATTATAGGATGCTGCAGCCCCTGATAAATTCAGAGGTGCAAAGTTGCAAAACACTGATGAAACAACCACTCAGACACATATTATTCATGAAGGGGGTAGCTGCACAATATTACCAATGCAAACGGAGACATAAGACCTGGGGTGAACCTAATCTCTCTGCTGCCCGAGGCAAACTTCAAAACGGTGCCCCCCCCCCAAACACAAGAATGTCAGCACCGTCAACGCACATACAAGAACCACACAAAAGAATCCAGAACAAGGATCAGTAATGGCAATGACAGGCTTGGCACAAGCATACAGACACACAATGATGGCTGGCAGAGCTGTGGTCTTGTAGGCAGACACAGTCCTGCTTCCTTTTAGCACATGAGGCAGGCACTGATTGCCAGCCTATTATCTCAAATTCAGTCTCTGGAAAGGAGAAAGCGCAAATAGGGTAGACCTGTGTGAACAGGTGGAGAACAAAAAACAGGATTTGCTCACCTTTTTCAGGTTATGAGGGTCACAACCACACCAAAACACATATGTGGAAATTAATCTAGATGACACTCTGCAGCAGTTCTCCCAAAACCAAGATGAACAGCAAAAAAGAAAAGAGATGAAAAGGGTATCCGAACCGTGCTCCCGTCTGGGGAAAATAATTCTCTTCCAAAGACTCCGAAAATTTGATGGTGATTTTTTATTTTCAGTGCGTTTCGGAGGTGCAAGCCCCCTTCTTCAGGAAAAAAAATCACAGATGTCCTGCTATAACTAATCAGACCATGCAGCACCTTCCACACACCACATGCACAAACCTGCAGTCTGAACAATAACAAACAGCCACTGCACTAAGCTGGCAAAATGGTGCGTCTTCCCCAACAGACCACGCATTCTCCCAACATGGTTAGCCAATCACAAGCGTCGCACATGGGGTTGTCCGGAGCTAATAGCAGGTACATTACAATTGGGTTTAGCAACTGATGTAGGAGCAGGAATGGGGACGGGAACCACCGACTAACTTCCGCTCAAGAGAAACATGACTGGAATGCTTGTATGTACCGAAGGGAGGCATTGGGCGTGGTGTGTACGTTATGGTCAATCAGTTCTGCAGCAGAGACGTTTATGAAAGGGACAAAGCAGCCTGCAACAGGGGCGTACATACAAATCATGGGGCTCCATAGCAGAAGTTTTAATTGGACCTCACCATAAAAAAGGAATACTTGGCTGAGTGACATAAGAACATATCCCAGAACTTTGCAGCCCTTACAAAGTAATTGCCCTCCTATTGAAGCCCCTGGATTCTTCTTTCATTGCTCCATGTTCATTGCCCCCATAAAGTATGATGCCAACAAAAGTGCCCACAAACAGTATGATTCCCCCAAAATGAATTCTTCACAGTACCCTCCACAAACACTTTATGATACTCCTACAGTGAATTCCTCCGCATGCACAGTATGATGACCCTACTGTAACCCCCTCAACTACTCCAGCACAGTATCATCCCCAAGTGTGACCTCCACACAGCCCTCCATACAGTATAATGGCCCCTACATCTCATGCACATGGTATAAAGACACCGAACCCAGCCCTCCAATAGCCCTCCAAACAGTATAAAGATTTCCTGATAGCCCTCCAAGTATTATCATGCACCCCACAGAGCCCTCCAAATACTATAATGGGTTCCATATAGTATAATTTGCTCCCTATATTAAAATGCATCATCCACTGTCCTCCATATATTATAATGCATTCTCATAGACCTCCATATAGTATATTGCACCCCCAAAGTTCTCCACATGGTATAATGCACCTCCATATATTATAATGCACCCCCATAGACCTTCATATATTGTAATTCACTCCAATAGACTTCCATATATTATAAGGCACCCTCATAGCCCTCCATATATTATAATGCACCCGTAGTCCTCCATATATTATAATGCACCCCCCATAGCCCTCCATATATGATAATGCACCTCACTAGTTTGCCATATATTAGAATTCACACCTCATAGCCCTCTGTATATTATAATGCACCTCATAGTCCTATATATAGTATAATGCACCCCCATAGCCCTCCATATATTATAATGCACCCCATAGTCATCCATATAATATAATGCACCCCCATAGTTCTCCATACATTATAATGCACCCTCCTGTTTCTCTTACTCCTTCCCTCAGACCCTGGCTAGGCCTGGAAGTGGGTAGCAGGCTGTAGAGAGGCCTAAGGCAGCCCCTTTACACCACCAGATCCAGGGATGGTGTATAGACAGTCCGCGCTGCTTGAAATAATCAGTCCAAAGTCTTGAGTAAAAGACCCCCCTTCTTTATTGTCCACCTACTCGTTTCGGTGCTATTCCAGGCACCGTCATCAGCACATTACATGTGTCATACAATCTCATCTTATATATCACATATACCGGATATATCATCAAGTAGAACGTCATTGATGACAAGCAAGTCATCATCACTGATGGGCGGTGCATCCCATCTTTGAAAAATATAATGCAACACATGGTCATCTCTGATAACCTATTCATCTCTCATGATACGTGCCCAGAATCAGGGTCAAAACGCAAAAAGAGTAAAAGTAAATAAAAAATTCCCTAAGCAGCTTTAGCTCCCCCTTCTGGCCTAGAGGCGCTAGTGTAGTGTTGTGGGTTGTGTGGGGAGTTAACCCTTTGTGGTGTTACTGTGGCACATTAACCCCTGGGGTGCCACACACTCCCCATATATACAGTTTAAAGCACTCCCCCATCCCATATATATAAAGTGCAGCGGCCATATTTAACATGACAGGTCATTACAAACATCCTGCAAGTGCATTAATTTTGCGATCTGTATTGGAAAATACGACTCTCTTTTTTCTTTCAGTAAATCAGCAGCCTAACATGATTTAAACACAATTCACCAACAGATTATCACTTTATCTGATGATAAATTACATACCGTAGTTGCAGATGAAAGGATCCTTTTAAAGCACCTACACTGCATAATAAAATGATATACAATATTATTTATGTATTTTTAGAACATAAACAGGTTAAGAGTTTTAATGAAAAAACCTCCTATTAGTACATTACAAATAGAATTTAGGACAATAGTGACATCTAGTGATTATACACCTCATTTCAGAAGGAATTTGTTTCTTTAATCGGTTACTCATTCATTTTAATTTTTTTTCTGCAAGTATTTGAAAATTCTATAGAAGATGAATGGAGATTATAGTAAAAAAAAACTATTACAGATGTAAACAATCAACTATAAGAAATAAAGAAATGAATCAACAGTTGTTGGCAAAGCTGTTAAGATAAAATTCATAGCACTGTCTAAAGACTACATGACGTAGGGGTTAAAACAAAGATTTCTGCAATGCTTTTCTTATTTAGCTCTTTGCTGCTGTTTACCTGCAATGTTTATTTTTGAACCATAAGATTATCATTGCTGGACTGCATTGCCTTCTGCCTGGTAGATTGACATATTCCCTGCTGTGATTAGCAGCTCACTATCTATAGACATTCTTGTTGCAGAACCTGGTGTGTGTGTGGGGTGGTCAGTATTCTTGCTCTGCTGTTGCTAAATCTAATGGTACCTTTACATGCCGCTACAGGATGGTGGAAACAACCGGGTAGATGAGAGAAATGTATCTTGCACTGCCAAATCAACCCGCGGTTGCGGCGTGTAAAGACGGTTGTTGCCACCCATCACTTGCGGCACCTGTTTCAGAGCAGTGCTCTAAAACAGGTTGATTTCAAGGCGATGGTTACGGCCTGTATCGGCGTGTAAATAAGGAACAGGAGGGTTGTTTCGACACCTTGCTATCTACCTGGGGCGTGACACAGGCTCCGGGAAACCGCCCTCCTTCAGCGATCTTGGTGGAAGCTCCTGCGTTACGATAGGTAGTCGCTGCATAGGGCGGCATATTTAAGGAGCTGACCAGTCACAGTACACAATTGCTCGTGCGTCATGTATTAATCAGCCTCCTGCACTGCCTGCCCAATCATGATGTCATTGCTTTGTCCTATCAGCGTACGAAATTCTCGTAATCCACAATTGTGGCACGCCTATGTGTTGTTCCAGCTGCACCAGGTCCTCCCAAATTACCCTCTGTAGTGGCGTGTAAATGAGGTAAGGTGAGCTACAGAAGGTAACTTGTGGCACCCGGCGGTGTATCCAGAGATAGATGTAACCTACTGTAGCGCACCTTGTTGCAGCGTGTAAAGGTGGTGCGGGTACCGTTTTCAACCGATTGTGCGTGCTCGTGCACGTGAAGCACCCGGTTGTTTCCACCATCCTGTAGCGGCGTGTAAAGGTACCATAAAAGCTGCACCCAGTAAACTAAGTGATGTATCATTAGATTCAGGGTATCTGTGCTTGAAGTATGCTGCTCTAAGATGAGTAGCAAAAACCTGCTAACAGAATCCTTTAAAAGAGTACAGTTCGGTCCATATATATTTGGACAGAGACAACATTTTTCTAATTTTAGTTCTGTACATTACCACAATGGATTATGAACAACACTATTCAGATGCAGTTTAAGTTCAGACTTTCAGCTTTAATTCAGTTAATTGAACAAAATGATTGAATAAAAATGTGAGGAACTAAATCATTTTTTAATCTCAATATCTTCATTTCAGGGGCTAAACAGTAATTGGACAAATTAAATAATTATAGTTAAAATGTTAATGTCTAATACTTACTTGAAAACCCTCTGTTGGCAGTGATTGCCTGACGTCTTGAACTCATGGACATCCCCAGATGCTGCGTTTCCTCCTCTTTCATGCTCTACCAGGCCTTTACTGCAGTGGTTTTTAGTTGCTGTTTGTAGCCTTTCTGTCTGAAGTTTAGTCTTTAACAAGGGAAATGTGGCTCTAGTGGGCTGAGATCAGGGACTGACTTGGCCATTCAAGAATATACCACTTCTTTACTTTAATAAACTCCTGGGTTACTTTGACTGTATGTTTTGGGTCATTGTCCATCTGTATTATGAAATGCCGACCAGTTTGGCTGGATTTGAGCACACAGTATGTCTCTGAAAATCCCAGAATTCATCCGGCTGCTTCTGTCCTTTGTCACATCATCAATAAACACTAGTGACCCAGTGCCACTGGCAGCCATGCATGCCCAAGACATCATACTGCCTCCACCATGTTTAACAGATGATGTAGTATGCTTTAGATTATGAGCTGACCATGTTTTCACTATATTTTTTTCTTTCCAACATTCTGGTAGAGGTTGTGTCATGGAATCTCTGAGGAACCAAGGGGTTAAACACAAATTCCAGGTAAAAGGACGCCTAATCTGTCGCTTAAAGGGGTTGTCCGGGCTCTTGCAATAATTCATATATGTATCTAGACTGCAAAATGTTGACAGTTTGCAATATATTTGCTGTCAACATTTTGCAGGGTTTTCTAGATATCACATATTTGCGGCTGGCAGGGAATGTCCAGGGGGCGTGATTGTGCATGTAAATGAAGAACTGGTCGTTTCCTCCCAGTCTCCTACAATCACGTCCCCTTCCCTATTCCTAGTATGACCAGCCACCCCCAGGACGTTACGGGCCTGCCCCCTCCCCACTCTCATTATGCCCGGCCACTCCCAGCCCCTAATGTCTCCACCCACCCCATTGTCCCCACTGCACTCACACACTGTACCGAATCGGCAGCAATGAAGGAGATTTGGTACAGTGTAACAGTGCGGGAGGGACCGCTGCAAGAGTGTACTGCTCATCCTGTCTGTGGGCTCTGTGCCTGGAGCTGGGTCCGCACTCCACAGTTCTGGTCTCTGTGCCTGCAGCCCAATAACCGGATGCGGTTAGATGAGGAACGTACAAGTGTGGAGGAAAGGAGGAGGTCTTGGGAGGATCGAAGATTACAAGTTGGATGATAACAGGACCTTAGTTCAGAGATATATGGGGGAGACAGATTGTAGGATGCTTTGTAAGTCAATGTTAGTAGTTTGAATTGGATACGCTTGGGAATTGGGAGCCAGTGGAGGGATTTGCAGAGGGGAGAAGTGGAGGAGCAGCGAGGATAGAGGTGGATTAGTCGGGCAGCAGAGTTAAGGACAGATTGGAGATGTGCAAGAGTGTTAGCAGGGAGGCCACAGAGTAGGAGGTTGCAGTAGTCGAGACAGGAGATGATGAGGGCATGCACTAGTAGTTTAGTAGATTAAGGGTTGAGGAAGGGACGGATTCTGGAAATATTCTTGAGCTGGAGGCGGCAGGACTTGGCGAGAGCTTGAATGTGTGGTCTGAAGGATAAGGCAGAGTCAAGGATCACTCCAAGGCAGCAGACTTAGGTAGATGGCAAAGTGTGATATAATTTATTGTGATAGATAGATCAGGTAAGGAAGGTGCGTGAGATGGGTGAAAGATGATGAGTTCAGTTTTGTCTACATTTAGTGTAAGGAATACTAATAACAGACACATAAGTGCTATTTTACCTTGTGCCCATAATGAATCTGGCCCTGCTGCATCCTGTATTTTTGAGGTATATTCACACTAGATCAAGTTTTAAATACGTTAGTTTTAGGGTCCGTTCTGATAAAGGGTTACCGTGACGTGGTAGAATGGCTTTCATACCTTTTTTGCAAAAACGTATTAACTAAGTACCCTGTTATTGACACTTTTTTGCACTTGCTTTTTACTTTTACTTATATAGCAGAGTAATTTTGGACGTTTTTTATACTATCTTTTTTGTGATATACATTTAGTTTAAGGAAGCAACAGGAGTAGAAGGAGGATATGGCTGATAGACACTCTGGGATTCTGGACAGCAGAGAGGTGATGTCTGGGCCAGAGAGGTAGATCTGAGTGTCATCAGTGTACAAGTGGTACTGGAATCCATGGGACTTTATGAATTGTCCTAGGCCAAGGGTATAGATGAAAAAAAGGGGTCCCAGGAGAGAGCCTTGAAGGAACCCAACAGAGAGGGGATGGGGTGAGGAGGTAGTGTTAGAGTGGGAGACACTAAATGTTGGAAAGGTAGGATAAGATCCAGGAGAGGACAAAGGAATGGAAGGAAGGATCTGTAATAGGAAGCAGTGTGCAACTGTGTCGAATGCAGAGGACAGGTCAAGAAGGAGGAACATGGAGAAGTGTCCATTAGCTTTGACGGTAAGTAGGTCGTTAGTAATTTTGGTTAAGGCGGTTTCGGTGGAGTGGTGGAGGCGGAAGCCAAATTGAAAGTTGTCAAAGAGAGAGTTGGATGAGAGATGGGATGAGAGTACAGGTTGGACTTGCTTTTTAAGAAGTTTGGAGGTGAACGGGAGCAGCGATATGGGGCGGTAGCTGGATGTGGAGGTCGGATCAAGAGATGGCTTCTTCAAGACAGGTGCAATTGTTGCATGTTTAAAAGCGGAAGGAAAGGTACTGAAGGTTAGTGATAGATTGAAAAGGTGGGTTAGGGCTGGGATAAGCGTGGTGGTGAGGTTGAGGAGGAAGTGGCATGGGGTCCGATGCACAAGTGGTGAGGTGCGATTTGGAGAGGAGATGTGCAAGTTCTTCTTCCGTGATGGAGGGGAAGAGGGTTAGTGGGGTAAGGGAGTGGTCTGATATACATAGAGGTTGTGATGGTTGGGTAGTAAAGACTTGTCTGTTCTGATCGATCTTGTTGGTGAAGTGTATTGCAAAGTCTTCTGCAGAGATACGAGAAGTAGGGGGTCAGTGGGGGGAAGGAGGGAGTTAAATGTATTGAATAACTGTCTGGGGTTGTGGGATAAAGAGGATATGAGGGTAATGAAGTAATTATGTTTAGTGGTGGTGAGTGCTGACTTGAATTTGAGAAGTGCTTGTTTGAATGGCTGTGTAGTCTTCTTGCAAATGTGTTTTCTTCCAGAGCTGCTCAGCAACCCTAGACTCTTGACATAGCTTTTTAGTGGTGTCTGTGTGCCACGGTTCGTCGTGTTCTGCTGTGAACCTGAGGGGCAACTGCATCAATCGCTCCTGTGAGTGTAGAGGTATAGAAAGCGGTGGCATTATCTGTGTCATGAAATGAAGACATGGAAGATAGTGGTCTGCTTATGTTTGTCAGGCTGGGACAAGTCCCCTTTCCTCATGTACAGATGTGGACTCACACGTGTCCAAGGACTGGCACAATGTCATCAGTTGTGAAGCTTAATTGCCATTGTGTAAGGTGATAACTTTTACATTTACATCACACTTACAACCAAAATCCATGGCCACCATAACACAATATGTCATGGATCACTGTCCCCAATCAACTTATGGCTGCTCGAAAGTATGAATAGCTAATGTGTGAAGGCAGACTAGGTTTATGTAAGGTGTGCCTCACAAAACCCTTCCCCATGTTTCAAAATGTTTTCATTCCTAGATACAGTTGATCTTGTAATGAAACGCTGGTGAAACTGTCGCGACCAGTTTAAGAGGGAGCACACTCTGATAAGACACCAGGGCCCACAAGCCACAGTAGGCCGAATCTATGCCCACTACCAAAGATTGGCCTTCCTGGAACCGGTGCTGCGTAGGTAAAGGTATGTGTGTATAACATAGAGTGTGACAATCTAATTGTGGCAAACACACTTGTAGTAAGTCAAACCACAACAACCACATGGTGAGGAGCCCTGCAACAAACATAATTTGTATGAAGACACTTTAGTAGGCAAACTATACCCGCCTCATATTACACAAAATGATGACCCTGAGGAATTCTTTAACTATCTGCATGGTGCTCAAACACAGTGTGGGTTACCAACAGATTATGTGTCTGGCACTGCCAACCTGGTAGGCAACGTGTCATGGGCAGCCCTGCAATGGCCAGGGCACACACCCATGTGTACGTGTGGTCTGCAGGTATTGACTGGCTTTCCACGGCTCAACATGTTGCTAAATGCAATGTTTTTTTGGTTTGTGGGCCCATACATCAGCAAGTCTCAACTCATGCCTTGCTCTTTAAAAGGCTACAATGGCCTTGATAAACATCATCTTCATCTCCTGGTTGTATTTGTTAACACATTCAGTGAGCCAGTGGCCAAAATAGTTTCCACAATATTGTAGGCTACTTAATTCAATGACTGAACGGCCAATGTCCTTCGTGAGTTGACACCACACATTGAGGCTTAAGGTATCGTCACACGCGGCAATATTGCTAGGCAATTTGACTGGCAATTTGCTGGTTGCAGTGAAATCATGGACACTTTGATCCATTTATACACAGCAACAAAATAGAACAATGTGTCCATGATTTCACTGCAACCAGCAAATTGCCAGTGAAATTGCCTAGTAATACTGACGTGTGTGATGGTACCTTTATGTTGGGTTTTACGTCACTTAACTCCAAATGTCAATGTAAGGGTGTATGGATTTTACATTGGCCATCAGGAACTATAGATTCATTGGCGCTGCTAATCAACTCCTGCAGCCAGGTCCCTTCAACTTGTTTGACACAAATATACATATGTGCCTTCACAATGTGTGATGTGCTTTCTTTGTTGCCCACCACAATGCCTATTTTGACCAATCCTCACTCAAAAACACTGAGGTGTCTTAACACAGACAGACTGAGCATGTGTCACGTATGCTGAATCACACATCTTTGGCTGAAGATCCCCTGGCTTTTCCATGTATTTATGTTTGATGAGCCTGATGCATTGCAAATTCAAACTGCATGTTTTTACTTTAGGGGCTACTAGCCTTCACAGTTTTGGGATCAAGCATACATGTGTAATGTTGGTCTGGCCACCCAATGTCCTTCTCACCAGTTTCTACCCTTAACTTGTCAGTACTTTGGTCACGACAAATATGTGGCCAAATTCATCAAAGTATGGGGCCTGGGTAATCCAATGTCCAGAGTCATTGTGGTGACAGTACTTACATGGATTGCAAGATGTGTGTCAAGAAATGGAGATACTTGCGGCCTCACACATTTGAAGTGGGCCAAGGCAATATAACGCAAAAAAAAACATTGCTGGAGCTGCTGCTATAAGGATGTGGTGGGGAAGCATCTGAGGAGGACACAGCCCCAGGGAGCGGATGGAAGGGGAGTATGATCAGTTTATTTTTTTACTGTGAGCAGCAGGATGGCGGATTATATGTACCCTGGAGGCTGTGCTGACTGTATATAGAGGCTGTGCTGACTGTATATAGAAGCTGTGCTGACTATATATAGAGGCTGTGATGACTGTATATAGAGGCTGTGCTGACTGTATATAGAGGCTGTGCTGGCTGTATATAGAGGCTGTACTGGCTGTATATGGAAGCTGTGTTGACTGTATATAGAGGCTGTGCAGACTGTATATACAGGCTGTGCTGACTGTATATACAGGCTGTGCTGACTGTATATAGAGGCTGTGCCGACTGTATATAGAGGCTGTGCTGGGGTGTATAGAGGATGTGCTGACTGTATATAGTGGCTGTGCTGACTGTATATACAGGCTGTGCTGACTGTATATACAGGCTGTGCTGACTGTACATACAGGCTGTGCTGGCTGTATATAGAGGCTGTGCTGACTGTATATAGAGGTTGTGCTGACTGTATGTACAGGCTGTGCTGACTGTATATACAGGCTGTGCTGACTGTACATACAGGCTGTGCTTGCTGTATATAGAGGCTGTGCTGACTGTATATAGAGGTTGTGCTGACTGTATGTACAGGCTGTGCTGACTGTATATACAGGCTGTGCTGGAGTATATAGAGGCTGTGGTGACTATATAGAAGCTGTGCTGACTGTATATAGAAGCTGTGCGTACTGTATATAGAGGCTGTGCTGACTGTATATAGAGGTTGTGCTGGGGTATATAGAGGCTGTGCTGAATGTACATAGAGGCTGTGCTCAATGTATATAGAGGCTGTGCTGAATGTATATAGAGGCTGTGCTGACTGTATATAGAGGCTGTGCTGACTGTATATAGAGGCTGTGCTGGGGTATATAGAGGCTATGCTGACTGTATATAGAGGCTGTGCTAGGGTATATAGAGGCTGTGCTGACTGTATATAGAGGCTGTACTGGGGTATATAGAGGCTGTGCTGACTGTATATAGAGGCTGTTCTGACTGTATACAGAAGCTGTGCTGGGGTATACAGAGGCTGTGCTGGGGTATATAGAGGCTGTGCTGGGGTATACAGAGGCTGTGCTGGCAATATACAGAGGCTGTGCTGGCTGTATACGGAGGCTGTGCTGGGGTATACGAAGGATGCTGCTGAGGTATATGGAGACTGCTGTTGTGCTGTATATATAAAACGGAAGCTGTGCTGGGCTATATATACTATTTGGAGGCTGTGCTGGGCTGGATATATTATTTGGAGGTTGCTGGGCTGCCACAGCTTCCAAATAATATATACAGGCCGGCACAGCTTCCAAATAATATATATAGTCCAGCACAGCTTCCATATTATATATACAGCCCAGCACAGCTTCCAAATAGTATATATAGCCCAGCACAGCCTCCAAATAATATATACAGCACGCAGTCTCTACATTATATATAGCCCGGCAGTCACCATATTATATATACAACCCTGAACAGCCTCTATATTATATATACAGCCCACCCAGGAGCCTCTATATTATACACAGCTTGCAGCTTCTATATTATATTCATGAATCATAGTATGTGTTAAAGGGGCCCACTGAGACTGTTTCGCCCGGGCCCACAAAAACCAGGAGCCGGCCCTGTGTAGATCCACCATATGTCCTGCCCCAAGTGGAAGCACCACCAGATCTGGGTTCCTCCATCACAGCCCCTTGCCCACGGTGCAGCAGTCAGGTTGGACTTCCCAACCCAAACATCCCCAGGAGCACAGAGCTCTCCACTGAGCAAGCGGGCCCAGACATGGACGAAGGGGAGGCTGCCTTTGCACGCAGTCTCACTGGTTACCTGGCCCGAATTCCGAGGGAAAGGAGACTGCGTGCAAGGGCAGCAATACAAATTGTCATTGATGCATATCTGGCCCCAAAGCACCCACGAGAGGTCTTCAATATGCTGGAGGCATGGCAGCGCTCACCGTCCAACCTTTTGGACAGGGCTACCTCCCTACATCAAGCACCAAGGCCAACTGGGCCAACCAGAAATCCAGTTTGGAGACCACAAGGACCACTGACATTGTGGCCTCCATACAGGGACTTTCCCAATGACCCCATTGTGGCCACACAGGGACAGATGGCCGACCTTCATTTCCACGTCCCCTGGCAGAGGAGGTGAATGTTGCACTTGGCCTCATAAACAATCCCGGAGACCATGCACCTCTGGAGCCAACCCCACCAAGGCAGGATAGGCCCACATATCAGAACCTGTAGCTCACCTTGTGTTGGCACCTTGGCCTTTAACATTGTGTTTGCCAGCCACACAGCTGTTTGTGTTTCTTGTTGTTTCTTGTGTGGACCAGTAGTGGATCAGCAATGTTCCTTCAATGTTGGCCATACTGATTTTGTTCTTCTGGCCATGTGTGTGCCCTATATATTTGTTCTAGGTTTTATCTGAAACCCAAATTAAAACCGTCTTTAAAAAAATACTTGTGGCTTTTGACAACAAAACTAACTCCATTATCTGTTGTGTGTCGAAGACACAATTTGTACTCACAGACAAAGGGTCAAATTAAACAAAGTGTGCATGAATGTACCTTGTGCTCTCCAAACAACCCTTAGGCTGCATTCACATTACGATTTTCGGTGATCCGATTGTATCTGTTTCAAAACGGATACAATCGGATCCGAAATCGGATCCCATGTCTCCCTTTAGGAATCGGATCGGATCGGATGTGCCACTATTGGCATCCGATCTTTACACCATCCGATTTAATCACAGGCACAAAATCGCAGCCTGCTACGATTTTGTGTCCGTGACTCAAATCTGACAGCATCAGATCAGTGCTAATCCGAGTGCCCACGAAATGTGAGCCTATGGACATCGGATCCGAGTTCACTTCGGATCAAATGTCAGCTCCGTGTTCCCTGCCTCTCTCAGGGATTAGATCCTATGGCTCTTCTCAACACCTCTCCCTGCATCTTCCTTTCCCCCATCTCCCCACCATCTCCTCTATTCTGTCCCTCCCACTATCCTATTCTGTCCCCCGGATCCTCTATCTTGATCTAATTCCTATCCTGTGCCCTGTTCTCTTCCCTGTGTGCTAAAAAAAAAAATCCCCCCGGAGGATACATCACCTGTCACCGACTCCTGGATGCGACACCATCGGGGCTGAAGGGCCTGTGGTGATGTTACAGAGCCAGTCAGCTGACATGTCATGTGACCGACTCTCTGACATCATCACAGGTCCTTCCACCCCGATGGTGTCGCATCCTGGGAGCCAGTGAAAAGTGATCTATCCTCCGGGACGAGTTTTTTTTTTTTTTTTTAACACACAGGGAGGAGAACAGGGGACAGGATAGGGATTAGATCAAGATAGAGGAGTGGGAGACAGAATAGAATAGCGGGGGGAAGAAGATGGAGGAGGCAGGAGCAGGGAGAGACAGGGGACCGCAGGATCCACACGGATCCTGCATAGAATCGGATCGGATGGCTATATGCCATCCAATTGCAGGGATCCATGTGGATCCGTGCCTGTCCATGGGATCCTCCTTCAAACTCGGATCCCACAGACAGGCAGTAAATTGTAATGTGAAAGCAGCCTTACAAAGATAAAAACAGACAAACACACACAGCCACAGATAGGACACTACACACTTCATGTACACCATGTGGCTGCACAAAATAGCTTCCACTGGGGTGTACGGTGTTCATTTTAGGACATGGTCATTTATCGAAGTCAAAGTAAAAAAAAGCTGTTCCTGATGGTTGATTATGACTTTGACTTGGACAAATGACCTTACTAAATGACTTTGACTTTGATAATGACTCTGACTTTGATAAATGACTCTGACTTTGATAAATGACTTTGACTTTGATAAATGACTCTGACTTTGATAAATGACTTTGACTTTGATAAATGACTTTGACTCTGACTTTGATAAATGACTTTGACTATGACTTTCATAAATGACTTTGAAAAAATTTGATAACTTACTTTGACAAATGATACTTCACTTCTCAAACATCAAATTATGATTTATCACTATATCGTGTCTATTCACTAACATTATGTATTAAAAAAAAAAATTTCTACAGTCGGTCCATTATGGATTAGAACCATCAACGCTCGCTTCCAAAGGCTAAAAGCTTATCCACTAGCCCATGAAGCCAGCTACTATAACAGTCTGATCTTGTTAGACTAAGATAAATAACCTGCACACAGCCTGTGTGCAGACATTTTCTGATTATGATGTCTGACAGCTTCTCAGTTATCGTGCTCATACTCATTTTCATTTCTCATGGAGGTTAGCAGCATAATCAAACTACAAATCCCCAAGCAGTGCCAATGTTTCCTAGTTTGTTTTTCTTAAGTTATTATAGTTAATAATATTATTATTATCCTCTGAAACAAAAATAATGTAAAAGAAATGTTTCCTTTGAAACACTAATTACTGCATTTACCAGTGTCTGTAAATTTCTATAATTGTTTACAAAATAATTTAACATAATATAATAATAATATGTTTACCACTGACTGTACATTTGTATAAATTTTTAGGAAACTGTTTAAGAAAATATAATAATAAAAATGATTATTATTATTATTATTAATAAATAATTAATAATCCACTACATCGATTTGAACACCAAAGATGCAGACCTGCAAACATTTTTATTTATCACTATATTTTATGTCTATTGACTACCATGATTTATTAAAAACAAATATCTATAGGAGGTCCAGCAGGGATTTGAACCAGCAACGTTGGATTCCAAAGGCAAAATGCTTTTCCACCAGACCACCAAACCAACTGTTACAAAGCAGAGATTTTGTTCGCCTAAGAAAATGAGCATGTAGGCAGCCTGTTTGCAACATGAGTCTGAGGATGATGTTTGAGAAGTCTCATAGTCATTTGTCATGGTCAGAATCAGAATCAGACTCACTCTCACTTATGAAAAGTCACATGACCTCAATGTGTCACAGAGGCTTGCCAGTGTAAAAGAAGGTTCACATCCCCAAGCAGTAGCAGGAGTTTCTAATTTTTTTTTTTTTTTTTAAAGGTATTATTGTTTTTATTATTAGTATTAGTATTATTATACTTTCCAACAAAAATAATGTACAAGAACAAAGTGTTGACTTTGTGTTTCATTCTCATACCTGAGTATGATAAATCACTTTCACAGATGACACTTCACTTCTCACACATAAAAATGAAAATATTATTTCCATACACAAAAGCTTTAACCCCTTTTTTCAGTGTGGCCGGACACAATGGACCTTGCTTTATTTAAAACCCACATTTCAACAATTTTTATACCATGATTTGTTTTCAAATAACAACAATAACTTAATGATAAACAAATTACATGTCCTGAACTGCGCATTTTAACCCCAAAGTCTCCAACACAAAGCCTATGTCCACCCACCACTAAACTATAGACACTTAATAGAGGCAGAGACATCTTTCATTGCTTATATGCCTTTCAAAGCAGACATGATTACGCTCATTTAAACTGTTCTGTGACCTTATTGTATGATTTTCACACTTCACAATGATATCTGAGTGATACACATCATCAAATGTTTTGCACCTAGTCTGCACGTTTGGTCTGTTCAGCAAACAAAACCAGTGAAGTTACTCATATAACTGAGTGGCCTAATGGTTAAGGCTCCCGCCTCTGGTGCAAGTGAGAACTCCTGCACCTTAGGTTCAAATCCCCCCAGACTTAGATTAATTTTTATTTTATATATATTTTTTGTCTTCTAAATTTGGTTGTTCAAATTAAACATTACTGTAAATTGTGTATTAAACAACCAAATTTAGAAGACAAAAAATATATATAAAATAAAAATTAATCTAAGTCTGGGGGGATTTGAACCCAAGGTGCAAGAGCTCTCAAATTGCACCAGAGGTGGGAGCCTTAACCATTAGGCCACTCAGTTATATGAGTTACTTCACTGGTTTTGTTTGCTGAACAGACCAAACGTGCAGACTAGGTGCAAAAAATTTGATGATGTGTATCACTCAGATATCATTGTGAAGTGTGAAAATCATACAATAAGGTCACACAGTTTAAATGAGCGTAATCATGTCTGCATTGAAAGGCATATAAGCAATGAAAGATGTCTCTGCCTCTATTAAGTGTCTATAGTTTAGTGGTGGGTGGACATAGGCTTTGTGTTGGAGACTTTGGGGTTAAAATGTGCAGTTCAGGACATGTAATTTGTTTATCATTAAGTTATTGTTGTTATTTGAAAATAAATCATGGTATAAAAATTGTTGAAATGTGGGTTTTAAATAAAGCAAGGTCCATTGTGTCCGGCCTCACAGAAAAAAGGGGTTAAAGCTTTTGTGTATGGAAATAATATTTTCATTTTTATGTGTGAGAAGTGAAGTGTCATCTGTGAAAGTGATTTATCATACTCAGGAATGAGAATGAAACACAAAGTCAACACTTTGTTCTTGTACATTATTTTTGTTGGAAAGTATAATAATACTAATACTAATAATAAAAACAATAATACCTTTAAAAAAAAAAATAAAAAAAAAAATTAGAAACTCCTGCTACTGCTTGGGGATGTGAACCTTCTTTTACACTGGCAAGCCTCTGTGACACATTGAGGTCATGTGACTTTTCATAAGTGAGTCTGATTCTGATTCTGACCATGACAAATGACTATGAGACTTCTCAAACATCATCCTCAGACTCATGTTGCAAACAGGCTGCCTACATGCTCATTTTCTTAGGCGAACAAAATCTCTGTTTTGTAACAGTTGGTTTGGTGGTCTGGTGGAAAAGCATTTTGCCTTTGGAATCCAACGTTGCTGGTTCAAATCCCTGCTGGACCTCCTATAGATATTTGTTTTTAATAAATCATGGTAGTCAATAGACATAAAATATAGTGATAAATAAAAATGTTTGCAGGTCTGCATCTTTGGTGTTCAAATCGATGTAGTGGATTATTAATTATTTATTAATAATAATAATAATAATAATCATTTTTATTATTATATTTTCTTAAACAGTTTCCTAAAAATTTATACAAATGTACAGTCAGTGGTAAACATATTATTATTATATTATGTTAAATTATTTTGTACACAATTATAGAAATTTACAGACACTGGTAAATGCAGTAATTAGTGTTTCAAAGGAAACATTTCTTTTACATTATTTTTGTTTCAGAGGATAATAATAATATTATTAACTATAATAACTTAAGAAAAACAAACTAGGAAACATTGGCACTGCTTGGGATTTGTAGTTTGATTATGCTGCTAACCTCCATGAGAAATGAAAGTGAGTATGAGCACGATAACTGAGAAGCTGTCAGACATCATAATCAGAAAATATCTGCACACAGGCTGTGTGCAGGTTATTTATCTTAGTCTAAAAAGATCAGACTGTTATAGTAGCTGGCTTCATGGGCTAGTGGATAAGCTTTTAGCCTTTGGAAGCGAGCGTTGATGGTTCTAATCCATAATGGACCGACTGTAGAAATTTTTTTTTTTAATACATAATGTTAGTGAATAGACACATGATATAGTGATAAATCATAATTTGATGTTTGAGAAGTGAAGTATCATTTGTCAAAGTAAGTTATCAAATTTTTTCAAAGTCATTTATGAAAGTCATAGTCAAAGTCATTTATCAAAGTCAGAGTCAAAGTCATTTATCAAAGTCAAAGTCATTTATCAAAGTCAGAGTCATTTATCAAAGTCAAAGTCATTTATCAAAGCCAGAGTCATTTATCAAAGTCATAGTCATTTATCAAAGTCATAGTCAAAGTCATAGTCATTTATGAAAGTCATAGTCAAAGTCATTTATCAAAGTCAGAGTCAAAGTCATTTATCAAAGTCAAAGTCATTTATCAAAGTCAGAGTCATAAGTCAAAGTCATTTATCAAAGTCAGAGTCATTTATCAAAGTCATAGTCATTTATCAAAGTCATAGTCAAAGTCATAGTCATTTATCAAAGTCATAGTCAAAGTCATTTATCAAAGTCAGAGTCATTTATCAAAGTCAGAGTCATTTATCAAAGTAAAAGTAATTTATGAAAGTCAAAGTCATTTATGAAAGTCATAATCAAAGTCATTTATCAAAGTCAAAGTCATTTAGTAAGGTCATTTGTCCAAGTCAAAGTCATAATCAACCATCAGGAACAGCTTTTTTTGACTTTGACTTCGATAAATGACCATGTCCTAAAATGAACACCGTAGGGGTGAGCTTATTGTCCTGCATCTTTTACAAACGCTGCCCAACACAATGGCCAAGCAGGGGACACATTTCTGACATGTTGGGTAACAACACAAGGTGCACATGTTGCAAGAAGCACAGACATGGATCCTGAATGAACACAGGCAACAATTACACAGGAAGTGGTTTATGGTCAAGGGAACCAGGTATTTGTAGCCATAGAACAAACCCAAACACATATTTGTGCAAAAAAATCAGATTGTGTAGTTTTCAACAGCCCCAAATATTAGCCTCATGGCAGGGCCCTCTTTGGCGTGGTTATAGGCACACATTCCAGACAAAACACTACACAGTTGGCACACTTTAAACTACAAATTCAACTTACAATGACAACACTTGATTTAGGATTAAATGGTATTGTTTATGGCTTGAAAAGGGGCTGGTCACACTCCCTACATATGTTATTGGCGTACAAATGTGTCATGCCTCTCAATCCTCACATTCATTAACTTAGAATGTTACAGCCATGCACCACACACTTAGATCGACAAGGGCCAAACATATCAGCGTCCAATGTGCCTCTCAGAACCCTGTCCCACAGCCTTTGTCCACTGTCATTGGCATGAAGTACACAATGGCCATATCCAAGCTATGTAAATAATGTTGCCCCTCTCTAACACAAGGCTTCATTTCAGTCCCCTATCCTGATCCCTTTTTGTACCAAAATCATAAATGCCCAATCTGGATTGGGTAAGCCTGTGTGTTGTTGTCAAAATCAAAATGACAAGGTGCATGTCTGATTTGCAACAACAAATACTCTGTTGATGAGGGCTGCCCAGCACTCATGTATGGTGCTGCCACCCTTTTGTGTGATATGGCACTGTTTAGTCGGGGTCAGCCATGTCACCCACTTCTCCTGATTGTCTGGCAACTAAGATGTGTTGTATGATAGGTCGAAGCTCCAAAGTACCATGGTGCGTGTGTGACGGACGTATGAGCTACATAACGTTTTTGCATGTCACAAGTTTGTCCCCCAACACAAAGATTGTGATTGTTTTTGGCCCTGCAGCCTTGCTGAGGGATACATGTTTGGAAGCAGCGTTGTGGGCCATGTATACCTTAGTTTGGCTAGGTGTCAACCTTCAAACAGTGGTCTCCTTGCTGTTTTTTTTTAAAGTGTTGCTGGTTCATGTGTTTGGCTTTATTTTCGTCTACATAGTTAGTTTTTATACAACACAACAAAAAACCATGTTTGTGGGTACGGACACATGTGGCAGCTGGGTTTTTTTTTTCTTGAGTGATGGTCCCTATTTTTGCACCTTAATGGTGTAGGCCAGCATGTCAGCCATCACAAAGCTAAATCTTGTTGGGCAACTTTACACACAAAATTTCTTACATTTGGCCCTGGTGTGTACACATAAAGTGTCTGTTAGGCGGCCGTCACACGCATCAATTTAATGCACGATATCGCCTAAGCGATCTGCTTTTTGATCGCTTAAGCGATATCGTTTGTGCGTCGCTGAGTGCAATCAAGCGATTTTACAATGTAAAATCGCTTGATCGTTAGATCGCAGATTTGTGAACCGGAGCTCATATCAAGCGATAAACGCTTGATCAATCTGCCTCATCGTGGTGTATGACACCACGATGAACGATCTCCCAGCGGCAGAGCCTATGCTGGGAGATGGTAACTATGGTAAACGTCGGGTTACTAAGCGCCGTGCGGCGCCTAGTAACCCGATGTGTACCATGGTTACCAGCAATCTCGCTGCTCCACATCGCTGGTGAGTCTGCCTGTGTGACAGCTCACCAACGATGTGAACGATATTGTTAGCGATCGCACGTGCATGTGATCGCTAACAATATCGCTCACAAGATTGAAGCGTTTGACGGCCGCCTTACACACATCAATGTTGTGAACCATCTCACACCAAGGCAGCTGCGTAACTACATTAAGGGGCCCTTTACACGCCGCTACTGGAGGATGGATACAACCAGCTACAGGCTACAAATGTAGCTTGTAGCGGCAAAATACCCCGTAGTAGCGGCGTGTAAAGACGGTAGGAGGCACCCGGCAACAGATACATCTGTTTCCGAGCACTGGCCGGAAACAGGTGGCTACACAGGCGATTGTAGCGAGCTGTATCGGCGTGTAAAGAAGCAACAGAAGGGATGTGTCGACACCAGGCAATGTACCTGGTATGTAGCTGGGGCGTGACACAGGCTCCGGGATACCGCCCCCCTTCAGCGATCATTGGTGGAAGCTCCTGCGTTACGATTGGTAGACGCTGCATAGGGAGGCATATTTAAGGAGCTGACCAGTCACACTACACAATTGCTCGAGCGTCATGTATTAAACAGCCTCCTGCGATGCCTGGCCAATCATGATGCTAATGCTCTGTCCAATCATCGTACGAGCGTCTCGTAATCCACAATTGTGGCACGCCTATGTGTTGTCCCTGCTGCACCAGGTCCGCCCATATTAGCTGGTTGTAGCGGTGTGTAAATGAGGTAAGATGAGCTACAGAAGGTGACTTGAGGCACCCGGCGGTGTATCCAGAGATAGATGTCGCGTAGCGTAGCTTGTGGCAGCGTGTAAAGATGGTGCGTTTACCGTTTGTAACCGCTTGTGCGTGCTCGTGCACGTGAAGTAGCTGGATGTATCCATCCTCCAGTAGCGGCGTGTAAAGGTACCCTTAGGGTACCTTTACACACGGCTACATTTGTAGCTTGTCACCAGGTAACTTACTGGTTGCAGTGAAATCATGGATACATGGTTCTATCTTGTTGCTGTGTACAAATGGAATCATGTATCCATGATTTCACTGCAACCAGTAAGTTACCTGGTGACAAGCTACAAATGTAGCCGTGTGTAAAGGTACCCTGAATGGTACCTTTACACGCCGCCACAACAGGATGGATACCAACCGCTACTTCACGTGCACGAGCACGCCCAAACGGTTACAAACGGGAAACGCACCCTCTTTACACGCCGCCACAAGGTGCGCTACGCTACGCTACATCTACAGCTAGATACATCGCCGGGTGTCTTAAGTAGCCATCTGTAGCTCATTTACACACCGCTACAACCAGCTACTATGGGCGTACCTGGTGCAGCAGGGACAGCACATAGACGTGCTCCAATTGTGGATTACGAGACGTCCGTACGCTGATAGGAGAAAGCAAAAATACCATGATTGGACAGGCATCGCAGGAGGCAGATTAATACTTGACGCTCGAGCAATTGTGTAGTGTGACTCGTCAGCTCCTTAAATATGCTGCCCTGTGCGGCGACAACCAATCACAACGCAGGAGCTTCCTCCAATGATCGCTGAAGGGGGCGCGGAAACCCGGACCCTGTGTCACGCCCCAGCTACATAGCATGGTGTAGAAACAACCCTTCTGTTCCTTCTTTACACGCCGATACAGCTCGCTACAATCGGCGATGTAGCCATATGTTTATGGGCAGTGCACGGATACAGAGGTATCTGTAGCCGGCTGTGTCGTCCCGTCTTCACACGCCGCTACTACGGGCGATATTGGCGCTACAAGCTACATTTGTAGCCTGTAGCGGGTTGTATCCATCCTGTTGTGGCGGCGTGTAAAGGTACCATTAAGGATGTTTTCTGGTGACCAGACACACAGCCACACTAACCCCTGATCAGGAGCCTAGCAACATTGTCCAAACAGCTATCATACAGTTTGCACAATGTAGTACGAGCCCTGTCAGACTGCGGTAAGCTGGAGTATGCAGGTCTCCAAGTTTGAACGCATGTGTGTATCCTGCCCCTGGATGAAGCCGCCATGTGGACGGCGACACGCGTAGGGTAACTTGGGCTTCTTTGTTCTCCTTAGCCACCTGAGAGGGTGTAAACTGATTCCTTGACTGGACTTGCTGGTAACAGGTTGTATGTCTCTATCTTAGGCATTGTTCACACACAATTTGCGTTTTTTTTAGCTCTCCTAAAACCACATGTGTTTTTTTTAGGAGTGCTAAAAAATGTCTCTTGTGTGTCTGAAAGGAAATATAGCCTTTTTGTACTTTCCTCAAAAACGCAGGCAAAAACGCAAGCGTTAACGCAGGGTGCATAAATGTGCCTTTTAAAAACGCATGCGTTTCCCATAGGGCCCATGTTATAGAAACGCATGCGTTTTTTTAACATGGGGCCCTATGGGAAACGCATGCGTTAACGCAGGGCACATATAGGCACCTGCGTTAACGCATGCGTTTCCCATAGGGGCCCATATTAAAAAAACGCATGCGTTTTTGGGAAACCACCCCTGCGTTTTTTTCCAGCACCCAAAAGACGCTGCATGCAGCGTTTTTTGGACTGGAGGAAAAAAACGCAAATGGAGCTGAAAAACGCATGTACACTCAAATGTACCCTGCGTTAACGCACCTGCGTTTTTTTTAACACACCAAAAAATGCAGAGATGGTCAAAAAAACGCATGTGTGTGAACATGGCCTTATTCGTTTATTTACAGGCTTTTTCTGCTGGCCGCTTTGCCTCCTACTTAAACAGCTATCACGTCCAGCTGCTTGTTTCTTACTGCACATAAGTTCTAGTGCATTATTGTCATTTCTGTCTTATGATGCAAGATAGGGTAATTTGGCATATTCAGCAGTGCCTGTTTTTGATGCCACAGATTACATCTTTTCTATTGCTTTTGTTCCTGATCCTTGGTTGGATCTGGTTGAAGCTCTGTAAGCATCACCTGTAATTTCACTATTGCTGAGAGACACCTTCCTGTGTAGTTGGCAGTCCATATATTCAGGATAAATTGATACACTGAGGCTGGGGTCACACATAGAAATCCGTTTTTGGAAGTGATTTTCATCACCAATCCGTTTTTTAGGCTGGGGTCACACATAAGCCCTCAGTCCGTTTTTGGCTTCAGTTTTGTTAATTTTTTTTTCTAAGTCCAAAAACTGACAGAAAAACGCATTGGGTGTAATAAACACCCTGTGCGTTTTTCTCTGGAGCTCAAAACATTGCCCTGTCCGTTTTTGAGCCAAAAACGCAGTAAACAGCGTTTTTGGCATCAGTTAAAAAACGCATGCGTTTTTATGCGTTTTTTTTAACATGGGGCCCTATGGGAAACGCATGCGCGAACGCATGCCATATTTGGCACTTGCGTTTGCGCATGCGTTTGCGCATGCGTTTTTTTAATGAAAAGTCCAAAAACGTTCAGGAGTGCAGGAGACACAAAAAGCACCCTATAAAAAACGGATTGGTGATGAAAATGACTTCCAAAAACGGATTTCTATGTGTAACCCCAGCCTTATAGAGTGCTTTTTGAGCCTCCTGCACCTCTGAACGTTTTTGGACTTAGTCATTTTTTCATTAAAAACGCATGTGCGTTAACGCATGCGTTAACGCAGGTGCCTATATGTGCCATGCGTTAACGCATGCGTTTCCCATAGGGCCCCATGTTAAAAAAATGCATGCGTTTTTTAACTGATGCCAAAAACGTTGCTAGCAACGTTTTTGGCTCAAAAACGGACAGAGCAATGTTTTGAGGTCCAGAAAAAAACGGACAGGGTGTTTATTACATCCAATCCGTTTTTCTGTCAGTTTTTGGACTTAGGAAAAAAAATTGACAAAAATGAAGCCAAAAACGGACCAAGGGCTTATGTGTGACCCCAGCCTGAGAGTTCCACTGGGACAGGGGATTTTGTCAGAATTGCTTTTCTTGGTTTGAAGGCTTGTACCACTGATTCCTTGGTTTGTAAACTGATTCCCTGTATTTTCAGGACTAACTGGTACATTGAGAGTCCCAATGGGGACAGGGGAATTTGTTAGTAATTGCTTCTCTTTGGCTAGGGTCACATTTGCGATGTGCCCCTAGCCTGCCGGATTCCGGTATTATCTTAGAACTTTTTCCAGCGCCGCATAGCGTTTCCGCTATGCGGTGCTGGAAACCGCTGCCCTTAGTTACCCGCTGTTTACCTGCACGACCTGTCACACAGGCAGCGGCTCGGAGGGCGTTTTACAGCGCCGCACAGGAAACCGTTGCAGACACGATTTCCTGTGCGGCGCTGTAAAACGCCCTCCGAGCCGCTGCCTGTGTGACAGGTCGTGCAGGTAAACAGCGGGTAACTAAGGGCAGCGGTTTCCAGCACCGCATAGCGGAAACGCTATGCGGCGCTGGAAAAAGTTCTAAGATAATACCGGAATCCGGCAGGCTAGGGGCACATCGCAAATGTGACCCTAGCCTTTGTTTGAAGACTGTTACTACTGATTCTTTGGTTTGAAAATTGATTCCCTGTTTTTCCCAAGTGATCATTCAACTACTTACACTGCTCAGCAATAATTTTGAGACTGTTTATAGTACTTATGTAATTAATTAATTTGGCTATGGTTTACATGTCCTATTGTGGTTACACAATTTTTAATTGGTTTTAATTTTTTCTTTTGTATGCACTTTGCTCTGTATTATAATAAACTTGTTTATATACTTTTTTCACTCATATGTTGCCCGATCCCAGTTTATATATACACAGTACTTTTCTCTTTTTATTTATGTGTGTATGGAGTGCGCGCTGGCTACACACACCAAGTGTCCCTTATTTATGTGATTATGGGTAGGGTCACATTGAAAACCTAGATTGCATTCACCGCATCCGGATCCGGATGCGGTGAATGCAATGCCGGTCGCACACAGTTTTTTTGAAAACTGTGTGCAGAATACCGCACTGCGGTCACCGGATGGCTCAGGATGTGTAATCCTGAGCCATCCGGTAACTGCAGAGTGTGCGGATCCCGGCTATTGACGGGACCCGCAACCGTAATAAAGAGTGAAATTGCTGACCTAAATGACTGATAGAGGTCTGTAGGGGGGCTTAGACCCCCCTACAGACCGGGCTCCCACTTCCATAGTGTTCTTCACCAATTTCGCACCGGGCACGGGCTCCTCGGAGCTGCGTGCATGTCAACCAAGGTGCCCCCCCCCCAATCACTATACAGGGGTGCATAGACCCCTCTATTACAATTATGCTTACATTGATGTGTTTTACACA
The DNA here is from genome assembly GCA_033576535.1 of Allobates femoralis. Classification (NCBI taxonomy): domain Eukaryota; kingdom Metazoa; phylum Chordata; class Amphibia; order Anura; family Aromobatidae; genus Allobates; species Allobates femoralis. Next base: position 466,096,756 of record JARQOC010000001.1, read on the forward strand.
AAGAATAATCACAATTGCATTGTTAATTATATATTTACATGTGTCCGGAGCCAGAGTCCAGTGATTTCCAGGGGCGGGGCTGTGTGCAGCAGCCTCCGCCCTCTCCTTCTTGATGGCCGCCCCCTCTGGCCGTAATCCAGTCTTGTGAGGGCGGCCTCGTCGTTAAAGGGGCGTGGCTAACCGCGGCACATAGTTAGCCACGCCCCTTTAACGACGAGGCCGCCCTCACAAGACTGGATTACGGCCAGAGGGGGCGGCCATCAAGAAGGAGCGGGCGGAGGCTGCTGCACACAGCCCCGCCCCTGGAAATCACTGGACTCTGGCTCCGGACACATGTAAATATATAATTAACAATGCAATTGTGATTATTCTTTGTGTAAAACACATCAATGTAAGCATAATTGTAATAGAGGGGTCTATGCACCCCTGTATAGTGATGGGGGGGGGGGCACCTTGGTTGACATGCACGCAGCTCCGAGGAGCCCGTGCCCGGTGCGAAATTGGTGAAGAACACTATGGAAGTGGGAGCCCGGTCTGTAGGGGGGTCTAAGCCCCCCTACAGACCTCTATCAGTCATTTAGGTCAGCAATTTCACTCTTTATTACGGTTGCGGGTCCCGTCAATAGCCGGGATCCGCACACTCTGCAGTTACCGGATGGCTCAGGATTACACATCCTGAGCCATCCGGTGACCGCAGTGCGGTCCCAGAAACGCTGCGAAAACTGCTGCCTGCATGATTTTAAACGCAGGCAGCAGTGCCGGATCCGGCCACCGGATGGCTTGTGAAGCCATCCGGTGTTTTGCATCGGCTCCTATGAGGAGCGTTTCCTGGTCCGGTTTTGAGCTTTTTTAAAGCTCAAAACCGGATCAGGATTTAAAACAAAAAACGCCAATGTGACCCTAGCCTTTGTCTCTCGCAGGCTGGTGCAAAAGGTACAGTATGTGTTGAACACCAGTCTGAAAGCAGATGATGCTGGAACCCAAGGTGTACATTGGGTGTCATCACCTTGGTCACTGGCTACTGAAACGCAGTTGACCTAGTGGACCAGGTTCCAGATATTGCTGGCAGGCACAGGTGTGTGCTTGCCGCATGACTCCTGGTGTGACATGAAGCAATGCTGCTTGGACAATGGCCAAATCAACTCAGGTGTAGGAAACCAAAGTAAAGGCACAGCACTATCAAACTGTCAGTTATGGTACCTTTACACGCCGCGACGGCAGGCTGGATACATCCCGCTACAGGCTACAAATGTAGCTTGTAGCGCCAATGTAGCCCGTCGTAGCGGCGTCTGAAGACGTGACGCTGCAGCCGGCAACAGATACATCTGTTTCCTAGGTCTGCTCGAAAACTGATGGCTACATCGCCGATGGTAGCGAGCTGTATCGGCGTGTAAAGAGGCAACGGAAGGGAACTCTGGACACCCGGGGCTGTAGCTGCAATGTAGCTAAGGCGTGACCCAGGCTCCGGGATACCGCGCCCCATGTGCGATCATTGGAGGAAGCTCCTGCATGACGATTGGTAGTCGCTGCCTAGGGCGGCATATTTAAGGAGCTGACCAGTCACACTACACAATCGCTCGAGCGTGCTGGATGTCTCAGCCTCCTGCGATGCCTGGCCAATCATGATGATATTGCGCTGTCCTATCATCGTACGGACGGCTCGTAATCCAAGATTGTGGCACGCCTATGTGCTGTCCCTGCTGTACCAGGTCCGCCCATAGTAGCTTATTGTAGCGCTGTGTAAACGTGGTACGCTAAGCTACAGCTGGCTACTTGACACACCCGGCGATGTAGCTAGCTATAGATGTAGCGTGGCGTAGCGCACCTTGTTGCGGCGTGTAAAGGAGATGCGTTGACCGTTTGTAGCCGTTTGAGCGTACTCGTGCACGTGAAGTAGCGGGATGTATCCAGCCTGCCGTCGCGGCGTGTAAAGGTACCTTTAGGGATGTTTAGTGTCACCTGTCACACGCATTTATATTTCTGCAAAGTCTGGTTTTCCAGCATTTGTGACCCGAATATTGATGTGTGTCTTGTGCACTGTACAGATGTGCTTGCTATTTGACACAATGTTTTGCTAAAGAACATGCCTTGTCGTCCCTGCCCATCTTAACAACACAGACATTTTATTAAAGTCTGGTATATTTGACAACGGCAGCTGATGTGTTTTATCCCTCCATCATGGTGTGTTTGACAATGGCAATACACCTTGCCATTCCTGTTCAGAGGGTGTGGGAAGTTGGGATGCCACACATAACATTACACAAATGTTTGGTCCTCCTAGCCCTTATTTTTATGTGGTGTGTCTTTGCACATATTTTTGGACATTGCAATCTTATCGGCTATTTGTGTAGTTTTATCTTGCAATGTGGATGTGCTCTCAATGTGTTTGTTTCTCCTTGGTTCCACAGATATCTGGCTACTGATGAAACGTTGACATTGTTGCACTATCAGTTCCGGCCGAGTCTATCGTTGTCAGGCATTGTAGCAGAAACGTGTTGGGCCATATGGGAGTTGCTGCATGAGGAGTTCATTCCCCACCCCACTACGGAACAGTGGCTCCAGATTGCTGCTAAGTTTCAGGACACATGCAATTTCCCCAATTGTGTCGGGGCCCTTGACGGGAAACACGTGAGGATACAGGAGCAGGCCGGCAGTGGGTCAGAATTTTATAATTACAAAAAGTACTTCAGTATTGTGCTGATGGCAATAGTGGATGCCCAATATCATTTTTTGGCCGTGGATATCAGCAATTATGGGAGGACCAATAGTTCTCAAAACTTCCAGAACTCGGCCATGGGGCGAGGCGACGAGTTTATCAAGATGACTTTTTATTCCCAAACCCCATACCACTGCCAGGTGCGGATGATCCCCCAATGCCCTATGTCTTGGTCGTCGATGAGGCATTCAAGATGTGTGAGCACTAAAATGCTCGGGTGCTCGGTGCTCTGGCCGAGCATCTCAAGATACTCGTGTACTCGGCCGAGCACCGAGCCCAATGTAAGTCAATGAGTGACAGGCTCCGCCCACAGACTTCCGGTTATAAAACGAGTATTGCTGGGAAAGGGCGGGAGGGGGGGGCTTTTTGAAATCGCTGCAACATACAACACCTTGCTGTGGCCCCCAGAGGGATCCTAACAATGAATCTGCTCTCTGTGAGGTGCCAGCTCACTGTGTGCACTGAAGGGAGCTGTGTACATGTGTCAGATCGCTTATTATTACCGAGCAGTCTGAGCATCTCGGCGGTACTCGGTGCTCGCCGAGCATCCCGAGTACCAGGATACTCGTGCGAGTACCGAGCAGCGCAGAGCATACTCGCTCATCACTAGTGAGCACCTCATCAAACCATACACCAGTCGAGGGCTCACTAGACAGAAAAGAATCTTTAATTATTGGCTGCCTAGGGGGCGCGCAGGATGGGGGAGTGTGCCTGTGGCATGTTAGCGGGCAAATGGCTGGTTCTGTGCACCGCCATCCACCTGAAGCTGGCCACTATTGATGAGGTTGTGAAGTCCTGTGTGGTTCTCCACAACTATATTCTTAAGACTGAGAGACCCCAAATTTATCCGGAGGAGATACTCAGCAGCCCTCTGGAAGACTACCATCTCCCTCCAATAACATCAACGGTGGCAGTGGCCCAAATGCGCAACCGATTTGTTTCATATTTCTGCTCAGAGGCAGGCTGTGTGCCTTGGCAGGACCAGGTAGTGGATGGTTAATCATGTCCATTCCTTTTATTGTGCTTGTCTTTGTGGCCTGAGTTTCTTTGTCAGCCAAAGTGGTTTATTTTGTGCTAATATTAAAGGCCATTACCTGTCCTGCATGCGGTCTGGCAAATTTTAATGTGTCATATTTGAATTGTGAGGAACACAGGAACATGGGTCTAGTAAGTGTTGCGGACATTGAACGGGTGGAGGATTGTGGTAGTAGTGCAGGGAAAGATGGTTGGTGCTGACGTTGGGTGCTGGTGTGATGTGGGTGGAGTGATGGGTGTATTGAAGAGGGCACATTGTGGTATGTTGAAGTTGATTATGCAGATGAGTGATGGGCAAATTGACTTTCAAGCAGGGTTGCGGTGTGTTTGGTTTGGGGGTGTTGAGACATGTGAGGCATGTGGTAACCAATCTGTCGGCATTGCCATTGACTGAGGTGGCTGACCACGGACAGAGCTGTGGGTTCCAGTTAGTCCAGATAGCCTATGTAGGGTGGCAGTGAGTTAGTGTGTGGTCAGGCTGCAAGTGTGGTTGAGGATGAGGATTTGCAACTGTGTGCTGGGATGGGCGATGGTGTGGCTGGGCCATAACATTCCAGTCCATCCTTCTCGCCTGCAGGAGACCTTCCTGGCAGCTCTGTAAAACATGTAGCTCTGCTTGGTCCCCATATCTTTCATCTCCCTGGCCACAGACATAAAAAATTTGTGTGCTGGTTTTCTTAAATCTGCCTGCAGATTCATAACAGTGTCCTTGAGGGTCTGGTATTGCTCTCCGACAATACGGAAACCCTCGGTAATTTGTTGGGATAGATGGCGCCACATTTGCTGATGAAACTGCGACAGATTTAAGAGCTCAGGGACACTGCACCGATCTCCACCCCTCTGCCGCTGGCGATCAGGATGAGTAGGCAATGTTGGTCCACCACCAGTGGTTGGGGCCGAGATAGGGGAGGAATGGTTGGAGAGGCTTCTGCAGCACTACGGGGCTCCCAGGATTCTCCTGCAGACACCTGATTGTCCTCAGATTGTGGGCTGGATGTGGCGAAGTCTGGCTGGCTAGAATCTATGGGGTCTGCTAGACTTGATGGCAGGGATGAGGGTCATCCAGGCTCCATAATGCTTTCGTAAGTTCTGTGGAGGCAATGAGACTGAGTTAACTGTATGCTCCGGCACATAACCTTATAGGCCACACAGTAAAGAGTGCAAGCAAAGTCACACAAAAAAATACTTACATGTGAGCTATCATACATTTTCTGAGGAATGATAACTCCTGTGAGTATATGTATTGTGTTCTTGTGGCAGCAGATCCACTAGGAGCCCGAAACTCCTCAGTCACCTGCCTGCGGTAGCTGTTCCGAATAGATCGCCAGTGTTTCAGCACAGCCGTCCCTACAACATTAAGACAAAGGTTAGCATACATATCCATAGAGTGGGTATGCTGGTATGTTACATTATTGAGAAACATCTGTTGGGCAACACATGTACATGTCATGTGAGGGCAGGAGCAAACATGGTTCTTACGGTGTCTCTCTTGCCCATCAACGTTCAGCTGATTCCAGCCTCACACCAGCCCAGCACAGACCTTGTCCCAGTAGCGACGTGTGTGCATCACACTGGCATGCTGTTGGTGTCTGTGGTCCCATAGGGGAACTTGGTGCTGCACCAACTGGATGAGCATCTCCGGGTCAATGAAGGCCCCATAATCCTCATGGGACACCCTCTGGGAACCCTAGCATTACAATAAGGTAACCCATTAGACACAATACAGAGATGTTTATGGCTAACCTTTGTAGAATTGTTTGTGTATACCTACACGGCGCCTGCCAGCATGTGTTCTTGCACGAGGCCTCTGGGACATCTCCCCAATCTCGGGTCCTGAAGCTTCTTCGGTCTTGTCAAACAAAGCATAATGTTTCCTGTGAAACAGTTTTTGTGAGGGCCATTGATACACACCTCAAATAAACAAGACTCACCTCACCAGCCCCACCAACATCACTCCCAGCATCTTGCTGTGGAATGTCTTCACTGTCGGAGGAGTACTTTAATGGAAACAAAAAAGGCTGTTACTTGAGCCACACATCAAACACATGTTTACCATAAAGGCGTTTGCAGAGACAAACTCACTTCAACTACAGTCCTTTGGTGAGATGTGTTAGCCACTCTTCAACATCAATGAGGTGCCATGCAAGAAGAAGGAAACATGATCAGGGTTAACATGGGTTGCATAAACAATATCCTGGCAAGGCACATACCAGAGCACACATTTCCGCCAGTTGTAAGTGGCCATTTTCAGATTCTACGCACATACATGCGGCCAACTCCCAACACATGTTCATATCTGTGTAAGGGGAACCAACAGCTAAAACCATGACGCAAGCCTAATATCTTAAAAACCGTGACACAGAACACAGTGTTAGTGTTGTTGAGTTTTTTCAGCACATAGTGTGTGGGTTTGGCAGCAAATGGCATTAGCAAAACACGTTACCTAAGCTACACTTCATATGGGCAGCTTCCTCCTTCCAATTGCTTTGTATGTGACAATGACACTATATGGCTACTGCTGCCGACATGCAATTTGCTATGTGTTGGTTTGAGTACTTGCTTGGGTACAAGTACATTATTCTACCTGAGCCAACATCCCAGATGTACTTACATTGTGAGCCTGATGCAGAGGGTCCAGCAAGCTGTTTTGAAGAAGTTGTTGGAGGTTGAGGAAGACTGTGGTTTAGTGGCTGATTCCTGTAAGATACCCGCACAAACACCAATGTTTGAGACACCAACTTACATGACAATATGTTGTTATTTTTACAGCCGGTCAGAGTGACCGGTCAAAACTTGGAGGAATATAGATATCTATATGGAGACACATCCATGTGAAACAATTTCAGTATGTTTGTAAACCATTTTGAAACCACTTGTTTGGCTAACAAACATTAGGATGACAAGCAGCAGATTCGTAATTTGCCAATGTGGCGCCCCGCAACGAGTGCGTCACAAGAGGGTATTGCAGCCATAAAAGCAGCTGCAATATTCTCTGACACAGCAGTGACCTGGATAATTTAGAAATCCAACCCTACATGCATCACCTAGAACAGAGGGCCAATCCTAGGTCCTGGTGGGTGGAGTGTTAGGGAAGTGTAGTAGAACACACACAATAGTCTAGACAGAACAGAGAATAGTCTGGAACAGCCTAGAACAAGGTCTGAAGACTTGAGCTTGGAGAAGAGCGGGGCTCCGCACCCCGTGCAGCCCCCGGGCCGACACCGGTCGGGTGTCAGCACCTGAGGCCTTAACTACCGGGATTGGGCATTATTCACACGGGTTCCCAAAAGACTCCCGTGCCCACAACTCACAGCCGGTTCACTGGTACCGAAGCTGGCAGCAGTTCACCTCTGCTACTCGAACCAGAAAGCGTGGAGGAGCAGCTTTACAGGAGCACCCCACCATCAGCCAACTTCCAGTCGTCTAACCAGCGGTGTACCCACTGAGGGATCCAAGGCTCCCCAAAACATCCAGAACGTACATCATGAATAGGGCATTGAAGCAGCCTCCCCGTACCCGACCTGGCATTCCTGGGCGACACTGGCAATCACTTAGTTAGAATGGAGGAACACTGCGGATTTCTAAGGGACACCATCACTGCTGAGTCCACCCGGTCTACTACCCAACCACTGTATGCCATGTACTGCCTGCTGGTTACAGTAAAGACCCGTTGCAGAGACTTTCTGTGTCCGTGCTTCCTTATGAACTGTCCGTCCGCACTACAAGGTAACCGCAGCTGCCGCACAACATCTTGAGCAGCTCCAGCCTCCGGGGATTACCGCTCAGCTTGTGGGGAGCGTAACATCTTGCTGCTATCCATCCCCCGGGGGCTCCGCAGCGTCGGTAGTCCTTACCGAACTACTCATAGGTGGCGTCACGAATAAATTAAAAACCCCTTTAATCTGTTCCACCAAGATGTCTTCAATACTTTTGATCTGCACTACACCGGGCCCCTCTACCGGCAGGCGCGGTCCACCCGTGACAAGGAGGAAGGAAGCATCGCCTGTCTAAACCGGAGTCCCGGCCACGGTGAGTCAGAAAATGGCGTCACGAACAGGATACGAGCAGGCCCGTTACCCAACGAGTATAATGTGCTTAAACTGGACATTATTGTCTACAATTTGGACTTTGTTCGTCCCTAAAAGAACTTTCCCGCCTTTTCACCGTTGGGCCAAGATGGCGCCCAAGATGGCGTTCCCGCCACAAGAATCCGCCACGTGCAAGCTCAGGAGTGAGTCAACCCCCCCCTCATCGTGGGAGGGCTAAAGCCAAAAGGCGCCAAACTCTTTGTCCGCCCTGATTGCTCGAATCAACCATGGGGGCGGACCCCAAAGACTTTTCCCACCATTGGACTACAAAAGCCCAGAGGAAATGGGAGTGTCACAGAAGTTCTTCACCAGCTCTACCAAAACGCTTACCGGTTGAACGGGTGTGGTTTCCCTCTGAAGAAGAGAATGGCTAGCATGAGACTCCAAGACCTAATGCGGGAAGTCGAGGCGGAGGCCAGAGCAGCCATAGGCCAACCGGGTGCGGGTCCTGCCCTTACCATAGACGGCAGCCCCGACTTCTGGCTAGAGGCTCTACAAGACCTCCGGGTGCGACTACTTGAGACCGTAGAATGGACAATTCGCAGCTGGAGCGCGACCCTAGGCAAACGACTACACCACGCGATGCAGCAGAGCCGACCGGGTACCGCTACTCCAAGCCTAGACGACGTCACCAGCTTCTCAACCGCCTCACCATCGCCTACCACCTGTCCTGCTTCGTCACCGGAGCCCATAGACTGCGTCATTCCCGGGAGGACCACAGCTCGACCCATTCCAGCGGTCGAACCCGCAGCCGACCCCGTTCTTGAGCCGGAGCTTCCAATAAGCTCCATGGAAGAACTTGACCTTTACCAGGTTCCCACTGAGGAACCCGCGACGTGTTTCACGACTACAGAGACAGTCGCTTGTTTCGTCCCCGTACCGGAGGCTTCCCTTGCAATTGCCGAGGCCTACCTGGTAACCGGGATTGAAACCCCTCTACCAACAGTTACAGATGAAGAGGCAGGCAGCCTGGAAGCCCTGCAGGACGTCTCTGTGGAAGGATCCGCAGCACCACCGCCCTGTTGTACAGTGGGGAGACACCGAGGAACTTCCTACCGGGCATACAGCTCGGGTACACTGGTCGGGTGCAACGCTGACACCTTCCCCTGTGCCGTTCCACCGGGTGCCGGTCCAGACAGCCCGCCAAGTTCAAGCTTCCCGCCAAACCACCAGCTCCATTACTCATCTCTACACCCTGAGCCGTAACAACGGAGATGTACGCCAGAGATGACGAGAGGAGTGGCAAGCCCGAGAACGCGCCAACATGCAGGCCTGTGCCGAGGCTCGCCGCCAGCCGCCGCTGCCTGCTGAACTCCGCCGTGAAGGTAGAATTTCCACCTTTAATTTACATAACGGGTGGGGGTTCGCTTGGGAGGTGGGTTTGAATGAGGAGGTGTTTGTGGGGCGCCGGGACGTTGAGTCAAACTTGCCGAGAGGACATCCCGATCGCGACCTATACCAGGGCGATGTAATCACCTACGAACGCTATGCTTGTCCAGATGGGTGGTTCGCTATCCGGGTGCGCCATAGTTCTCCGTGCCAGTGACTTTAAAACTTGAAATCATCCAATGACTCTGTTCCTGTTAAACACTGACTGTGTGATCCCGCGACTACAGCCTGAACTTTTATTCTAAGGACAGCCGACCGCCCGCCGGGTCCGCACCAAGTGTTTTACCTGTTTATTTTGTCTACCTCACTTTTATGCCATATAATGACTCGTCATTAATAAAAGTGTATTACCTGTTATACAATATAAAAACCTCTGTAATGTGGGTAGTGTGACGCTTGGGGACAAGCGTATTCAACCAAGGGGGAGTGTGGCGCCCCGCAACGAGTGCGTCACAAGAGGGTATTGCAGCCATAAAAGCAGCCGCAATATTCTCTGACACAGCAGTGACCTGGTTAATTTAGAAATCCAACCCTACATGCATCACCTAGAACAGAGGGCCAATCCTAGGTCCTGGTGGGTGGAGTGTTAGGGAAGTGTAGTAGAACACACACAATAGTCTAGACAGAACAGAGAATAGTCTGGAACAGCCTAGAACAGGGGTCTCAAACACGCGGCCCGAGGGCCGCATGCGGCCCCTGGGTCTTCACAATGCGGCCTGCGGCACCTTGGACAACTTAATGAGGCATCACCCTAATGCAGGGGGCTGCTGCTGTCCCCGCTGTGTGATGACTTCCGTCCGACTAACAAGCTCTGCCACTCAGCAAGATCAATGCAAGCTGCCAGCCAATGAGAGGCCCACACCTGATGGTGGAATATGTTGTCACTTGCGGGGCTCTGGCTGGCAGATTGCATTTATCTTGCTAAGCAACAGAGCTTGTCTGAGTGGCAGCTGGAGGAAGTCATAGCACAGCGGAGGCCGGAAGTCATCACAGCGGGGACCGCGGCGGCCCCCGCACTGAAGCAATGCATCATTAAAGTGAAAAAAGTGTGGGTGTGTGTGAGAGGGTGTGTGTGTGAGGGCAAGTGTGTGAGGGTGTGAGTATGTGAGGATATCTGTATAAGAAAGTGTGTGAGGTGTGTATGAGAGTATGTGTGTGTGTGTGTGTGTTTGTGTGTGAGGGTGTGTGTGAGTGTGCATGAGTGTGTATGTGAGTGTGTAAAAAGAAGGTAAAACAGGATGGGGGGCATCACTATAAAGTAGATCAGGATGGGGTACATCAGTACAAAAGGGCACCAGGATGCGGGACCTCACTACAAAAGGGGTCCAAGATGGGGGACATCACCACTAAAGGGGATTGGGATGGGGGGCATCACTACTAAGGGGGATCGGGATGAAGGACATCACTACTAAAGGGGATCTGGATGGGGGACATTACTAGAAAAGGGGATCAGGATGGGGGATATCACTAGAAAAGGGGATCAGGATGGGGACATCACTACAAAAGGGAACCGGGATGAGGGACATCACTACTAAAGGGGATCGGGATGGGGGAGATCACTAGAAAAGGGGATCAGGATGGGGGACATCACTAGAAAAGGAGATCAGGAAGGGGGACATCACTACAAAAAGGGAACAGGATGGATGAGGGACATCTCTAGAAAAGGGGATCAGGATGGGGACATCACTAGAAATGGGATCAGGATGGGGGTCATCACTAGAAAAGGGGATCAGGATGGGGGACATCACTAGAAAAAGGGATGAGGATGGGGAACTTCACTAGGAAAGGCTATCAGGATGGGAGACATCAGTAGAAAAGGGGATCAGGACAGGGGACATCAGTAGAAAAGGGGATCAGAATGGGGGACATTACTAGAAAAAGGGATCAGGATGGGGAACATCAGTAGAAAAGGGGATCAGGATGTGGGTCATCACTAGAAAAAGGGATCAGGATGTGGAACATCACTAGAAAGGGACATTACTACAGGATGGGGACATTACTACAAGAAGGGGATCAGGATTTGTACTTTACTACATTGAGCAAAAAATTCTGGTATTACTAAAAATATCACTTAGTCCTACAAGGGATGCGGCCCCCGATATAAATGTTTTTCTATGTGCGGCCCACCAACCCAACCGAGTTTGAGACCCCTGGCCTAGAACAAGGTCTGAAGACTTGAGCTTGGAGAGGAGCGGGGGCTCCGCACCCCGTGCAGCCCCCGGGCCGTCACCGGTCGGGTGTCAGCACCTGAGGCCTTAACTACCGGGATTGGGCATTATTCACACGGGTTCCCAAAAGACTCCCGTGCCCACAACTCACAGCCGCTTCACTGGTACCGAAGCTGGCAGCAGTTCACCTCTGCTACGCGAACCAGAAAGCGTGGAGGAGCAGCTTTACAGGAGCACCCCACCACCAGCCAACTTCCAGTCGTCTAACCAGCGGTGTACCCACTGAGGGATCCAAGGCTCCCCAAAACATCCAGAACGTACATCATGGATAGGGCATTGAAGCAGCCTCCCCGTACCCGACCTGGTATTCCTGGGCGACACTGGCAATCACTTAGTTAGAATGGAGGAACACTGCGGATTTCTAAGGGACACCATCACTGCTGAGTCCACCCGGTCTACTACCCAACCACTGTATGCCATGTTATGTATGCTGGTTACAGTAAAGACCCGTTGCAGAGACTTTCTGTGTCCGTGCTTCCTTATGAACTGTCCGTCCGCACTACAAGGTAACCGCAGCTGCCGCACAACATCTTGAGCAGCTCCAGCCTCCGGGGATCACCGCTCAGCCTGTGGGGAGCGTAACATCTTGCTGCTATCCATCCCCCGGGGGCTCCGCAGCGTCGGTAGTCCTTACCGAACTACTCATAGGTGGCGTCACGAATAAATTAAAAACCCCTTTAATCTGTTCCACCAAGACGTCTTCAATACTTTTGATCTGCACTACACCGGGCCCCACTACCGGCAGGCGTGGTCCACCCGTGACAAGGAGGAAGGAAGCATCGCCTGTCTAAACCGGAGTCCCGGCCACGGTGAGTCACCAAACCAAAGACATACATACCGTAGGAGTGGTTCCCTCAATCTGCAGCTTCCAGGTACGTTTCTGTAACTATTATGAACACACACATGAGGACCCAACAAGAATCAAAACAGATTTACAAACCTTGACAATACACAGAAAGGATGTGAAAAAACCTTCAACACACAGTTATGGTATGCCAAAAGCAACACATCCCTGCACAACAACAACACACACACAAGATACAGTCGCTTACAACATCAACACACACACAGAGTGTGGCCAGCCTCAGCCTCCACATACACAAGTCAATCCCTAGGCCGGTCAGAAGACACAACATTGCATATAATGACAACGAGTATAGGCCAAGTTGCATGCTACAATGTGCACACATGAATCAACACAAACAACATGGCAGTGAGTTTGACAACATCTTCTTGTGGTTGCTGGTGAAGTGTGACTCACACAACAACATTTCATTGAGTTGGTAACATCATGGGACGAAGCCTTGGGTAACAGCACAGAGCAAATCAGACTAGGTTGGGCACCAAATATGACACGGTCCTGCGTCAGGTGCATGCTGTGCAGTTCCTGCAAAGCTCCGCAGACTGTCAAACATGCTTGAGCAAGAGGAATTATGGGCTGACTCAGGCCTACCGTACACAATGTTAGCCACCCTATTTGCCCACAGAATGATATATTTTGATCTGTGCTCACCATTAGTGCAGCACAGCCAGATCAATGTGTGGGCAATTACTATGGCAATCTTTACTTACATAAGGGCTGCGTGTGGCCACATTTGGCAAGAATGAAGCACGCCATTACAGCAACACAGCTCTGCAGTACCACCACGCAGCAGCAGCAGGAGCAGGTGTGAGTGTGGCCCTAGCCTTACCGATACTCAAAACAGTGTGAGCTGCCACCTTTACAAACTAAAATACAGGTGACCATTGGTGGCAGCGTGACCCACAATAACATGCAGCAGCCACCACAGAATACAAATATAGTTATGATGTCAAACATTAACATGTAGCAGCACACGTTAACATATACGAAGTACTCACCATGCACTATGTTGAGCTTGTGACCGTGCAATGTTGCCTGGCAGATGCAGCTGTTTGTTAATGGTGGCCCTGGTGTTGTGAGGAACAGTACCAATGCTGACACAGGTTTGTGCAAAATCAAAAGGCACACACAGCAAGAGTCTGCAGACAGGTTGTGAGGGACTCAAGCAGCCCTTTAAACCCTGCTCACGGACCAAACACAGATCAGATGTTTCCATTAATTATCCGACTCACATAGACTCCCATGTTATTTTGTGTTACGCTTCCGTGCAGTCCGATTTGAGTCGCGGACGCAAAAATCGCATCAGGTTGCGATTTTGGTTCCGTGCAGAAATCGGACAGCTATGCACGGAACGAAACTCGGATGCCAATAGGACCACCATCTGATCCGATCCGTACTACATAGGAATACATTGGAGGCCAAATCGCTTCCGAGTCTATCCGATTTAACACGGATTGACTCGGAGCCCTCAAAAATGCAATGTGAAGGTAGCCTTAGGATGGCTTCACACCACGGCAGAGTCTGGTCCAGTGTAAACCAGACGGCCTCTCCCTGTCTGGATGGGAAATGTGATGCTGCACAGAAACACAACCAGCTGTCATTCCCCTTCCAGAGAGGGAGAAGCCGTTCAGGGTTACTGCTCCAGCCTGTTCTAAGTCTCATCCATCAAACTTGGATGAGTGTGTCCGAGCCCTTATAAGGAGAATTTGAATGTGATTTTTTATGCCGATGTATAAGGACAGTGTGTCCGAAACACTTCCGGCTGGAAATTTTTAACGTGATTTAATAAAGGAACTTTCTTATGGACAAGTGGCCCTGGACTTTATATACCAACTACTGATTCCTTTGTAAACCAAGTACTATTCATATGAACAAGCTTCCTGGCCAAGTGTCATGTATATATTTACGACTTGACTGCCTTTATAGTTTGTCTAATTATCACATGTGCTACTGATGTATTAATGAATTAAGACCATTAAGTAGCATAAAATTTGTCAAAGGTTAATAAATAATGTTGAGTAAGTATTTGTGCACCTCATTTTTACTCCATTTAATGTAACTGTGAATAACCTGCATCTGCAATGAGGCATAATTCTATGTAATTAAACATGTTGTCTCTATGAATTACTCATTACTGGGCAAATTACACCAAGTTTTCCTTGAAAGCCGCAGCAGATATAGGTCATACTTCTTGCCTCAAAAAGAAGGATAAGTGGGAGGCAATTATGGTAAATTCTGGTATTAAAAATAATTGGAATTTCTAGTTAATTGTAACTATAGGAAATTACATAGCAAACAGAGAGCTATAGAAATATATATAAAACATATATATAACAAGATAAAAAATAGAACGTGAAATAAAATATGGTAGATAGCAAGCTATTGTTGGAAGAAGATTCTCACTAGAAATTTTGGCTACGTTTCTCTTCTTTATACTATATTATAATGTATGATACGTGTAAAACCAAAAACAGAGAATGTAACTGATAAATGTTTTGCATTTTATGACTTCTCTTAGCCATGTTGACTTCTTGTCATTGTGACTGTATTTGTTTCCCTTTTTTTAACATTTTTTTTTATAGAGGTCTGGTGCATTAACTTTCGAGCCGCTTCCTTAGCATGGACATTAACAGTTACGGGTTCCTGTACAGAAAAGCATCTGCCCCTCTCCTATGTTACTTGTGTGTCGCCCCACTGGCTGGGACGCCACGTAGGGGTACTGCACCCACAAGAGAATGTGTGGTATCCCTGTGACTAGGGGATTGGGATGTCATATAAGGGACCCTCAATTTACCCATTGACACACCTTAGTGCAGTCAGGACATTGGTAGACCCGTTGTCAGGGAGACCCAATCCTGGTGGGAAGAGCTAGGGGGGTTAGTGGAAGAGCGGGAAGAGAGTTAGGGAGAACGAAGCTGAGGTGAGCTCCTGTGAAGAGCGAGGAGTCAGACAGCAGAGAAGCCGTTGGGAAAAAAAAGGGGTTCCTAGGGTGTTGTGGTGCACCCAAATCTGGGCCATTACGACCACTGGCCAGAGGGACCCAGTCCAGGAGCGGAGAATCGGCTCTGAGAGCGGTGCGGGCGTTTATCCCTGAGCCGCCAAACCGGAGGGCCACGAGCTTCTCAGGGGAGTCGTGGCCGACAACCGGCATACACCTCAAAAGGTCCTTGGGAGCTGGCTGATGGCTCTGCGCGTAGGACCGCTAAATAGAGGAAGAAAGGGAGAGCGCAGTTAGGGACAAGAGAAGGAACGGCAAGCACACCACCGAGGGTCCCAAGTGAGATGTCCTGGTCCCCTGGTGACTAACCAGGCCAGCAGTACCCGTGAACCATAAGAAGTGTATGCTGCCTGAAGTTGCCAGTAAAACCCGTGCAGCGTTTAAGACTGTGTGAGGTGTCTTATTTGGCTGCGCCTGAGGAGCTGCACACTTGTTCCTTCAACATAGATTGTTTGCCACCACCTCTACCTGACCAGCTGCCTCCCTGTAAAAATCTCTATTCATCAAAGCTGCCCCGGGGACCTCGCACCACCTACGGGGATCGTCACCAACTGGCTGCTCCATCATCACCCCAGAAGTCTGCAAGCAGCACCGGAAACATTACCGGGGATCATAGGTGGCATCACAAACTCTTTTTATTTATTTTAACCCCTTTTTCAATGACCACGGAACCGGGCACATCCCCCGTGAAACCAAACACCTGGGACTAGGTACTCCATGGCAGTGGGGTGGGTTAGGCTTGCATGCAACGTTTTTGGATCCGGCAGAAAAATCCCACTTCTCCAGGATTCATCAGGCGAGATGGCAGCCGGATGGCAGATAACTGCCATCCGGCTCCATCCTGCTCCGTCCGGCCCGATAGTATCCTATGGAGCAAAAATCCAGTCCCGGGCTGTCACCCCTGACAGCTCCGGACCGGAACACGCCGCAATGTGAAGTCAGCCTTACTTGGAAAACTAAATTCCCGAATATTTTTTAATATGTAAAGATTAATTAAACAAATTGAACTTTTCAACATATTTGTTCTCAATGTACAACATAATAAAAATATTTTTCACAGATATATGAAATAAAACTGAATTCTTGCTCTTTACATATCACTATAATGTTACTCACGTACAAACATATAACACAAGACTTAGAAATTTGCTTATTTCCATAACAGATGACACTCATACCCCACTTAGATACTGGAAATATATTGCATACATACATTTTCCACACATTGGACTCATGCCCCTCCCGACAGTATACTCTGTGCCTGCACTGCTATGAAATATTACTTCTAGTACTTTATATTGCCGTAATGATTTTTGCCAAGGGCAAACTCAGCTCCGAATCTATGTTATTAGTAATACGACTAGATATAAGAAAGCTGTCTGTAACAGTGCCTCTTTTATGCGAATAATATAAGAAAACAGATTATCCTTCTCTACCCCTATGTCCCTTATTGTGTTTTATAAGGAAGTTTTGAAATAAGAAAATCATAATAATAATAATAATTACTTTAATCCACCAAGAAAGAATATATCTCCCATTATTAGTGCCAGATGAATATTTTTTTTTTAGCACAGATAATATGAATTACTCTCTCCATTAGAGCTTGGAATTAACTTTAACATCTTCTAATCTTCTTGATTACCTTTAGAGATGGAATGCTGTTAAAATGGTGTTCGAAAACCTCTTTCCTTTGGCTGCAGCTCATGTATAAAAAATAACAAAAATAAAACACCCTCCCTAGCTTTTGAGTTAAGTCTCCATCATTGCTTCAAGTGCCAGTTATTATTATCTGCAGTGTTGATGTCATGTGGACAGTGCTGCATCCAATATCTGACAGCAGACAAGGAAGCAGTGGTTGAGACTGAGGGCTGGACCCAGGCACTGTGAATATAATGCAGTTTGTTTTTTTCATAGAGAAGCTGGGGGAAAGGAGTTTTCTGTAAGGCTGGGGACACATTTGGGCAGGCAATTGCGTTCACCGCTTCCAGATCCCGATGCAGTGAACGCAATTGGTTTCCAAAATGTGTGCTGTGAACCGCAATGCGGTAACCGGATTGCTCCGGATGTGTAATCCAGAGCAATGCGGTTACCGTATACTTTGCTCATTCCTGCTGCCGCAGGGATAAGCAAAGTGTTAAATGTGCATTAACACATTAAATATTAATAGTGGCTGTGGGCAACATGTCTCTAGGGGGTGCCCACCCCCCTAGAGACATGCTGTCCACTCCTGTCAGCATGTTAAGAGTTAATAACCCATTTACAGTAAGCCGGCTATTGTCGGCTTTGTACAAATGTATGAATGAAGCCACGGCTCCCCTGACAGTAGAGCAGATACTGTATGTTTTTAAAAACACATGTAAAAACGCACCCATAGGCTCCCATGTAAAAAACGCATGCCCTAATAGCAAAAACGCATGCCTAAAGTGCCATACGTCTTTGCACTTATGTGAGTAGCTGAAATCAAAAACGCATGGTACATTAGTACCATTTAGCACCATCCAAAAACGCATGCGTTTTCCATAGGGGCCCATGTTAACAAACCCAAGCGTTTTTAAAACTGCACCAAAAAATAGTTCATGAACTTTTTTTGGGTGCTGATTCAAAAACGCATGGAAAAACGCATGGGTAGGCACCTAAATAAACGCATGCAGAAATGAAATAAGCTTTGTGGGGCAGCGCCGGGATTGCAAGACAGGCATAAACGTGGAGCCCGGTATTAGTTCGTACAGTACCCGAGTACATTAGTACCATTTAGTACCATCCAAAAACACATGCGTTTTCCATAGGGGCCCATGTTATAAAACGCAGGCGTTTTCTAAAAAACGCATGCGTTTTTAAAACAGCATTAAAAAAGCATCCATGAACTTTTGTTTGGGTGCTGATTCAAAAACGCATGTAAAAACGCATGTGTGGTTTAAGGCACCTTAAAAAAAAACATGCAGAAATGAAAAAAAGCATGCAAAAATGCATGCTTTTTTTAAGGCACTTAAAAAACACATGTCAAGTGTGACCCAAGCCTAAAATCTGCAAGTGTGACCCTAGCCTAAGGCTGGGCTGCGTGTGCGTTTCTATGCATTTTTACCACTAAAAACGCATCCAATTGCAACAAAAAACGCACCCATAGGGTTTAATGCAAAACGCATTGCAAACACAATGCAAAACGCATGTCATTTTGCAAAAATGCAAAAAGCATGCGGTTTTGCAAATGCAGCCCAAAATGTGGGTAAACGTTTTGGGCTGCGTATACAAAAACATATGCATTTTGCGTTTTTGCAAAATGACATGCGTTTTGCATTGTGTTTTCAATGCGTTTTGTATTGAACCCGATGGGCTTGTTCACGCATACCTGCGTTTTTGGCATTCTCTGCATTTTTTACCTGTTTAAAAAAACAGATGCGTTAACGCATGGTACACTTTTTTAGCAAAACGTGGTTTTTTTTTCACCATTCCAAAAAACACTGCATGCAGCGTTTTTTGGGTGCTGTAAAAAACGCATGGGTTGTTTAAAAAACGAATGCGCATAGGCTGCAATGCAAAACGCATTGCAAACGCATGCAAAAATGCAAAATGCAGCCCTAGACGCAGCAGCCCATATTCTTGGCTATGTTTGCAAAAATGCATGCGCTGTGCATTTTTGCAAAATTACATGCATTTTTGCATGCGTTTGAAATGTGTTTTGCATTGCAGCCTATGGGTGTGTTACACATGCGTTTGGATGCGTTTTTAACAGTAAAAACGCATACAAACGTAAATGCAGGCAAACTCAGCTATAATGCAGATGTAAAATGGCCCTATATGTTTTTGTTATGTAGGTGTCTGTGTATGGCCCTTTTCATAACTAATGCGCCCGTGCGCTTGGCTGCCCTGCCTGCCCTGCGCTGGTGCAAATGCCAGTGCAGGTGCATTTAGGGGCAGCTGCAGCCAAGCACATAGGCGCTTCTGCTCTCGGTGCCCCCATTACCTTCAATGGCCGGGCGAAGCCGAGCGCAGGAGCAGACATTCCTGAAGCGCAAGCGTGACTGGGCTGACGTCACCGCGCATGCGATTAGTCAGACGCACCCGGAAACACCTAATGCGATGTTTCCGGGTGCGTCTGGCTAAGCGCTTGCGCGGTGACGTCAGCCCAGTCACACTCGCGCTTCGGGCATATCGGCTCCTGCGCTCAGCTTTGCCCGGCCATAGAAGGTAATGTGGGCACCGAGCGCAACCGAGCGCAGGAGCGGTGCATCCTTGCGCCTATGCGCTTGGCTGCAGCTGCACCTAAATGCACATGCGCTGGCATTTACGCTAGCGCAGGGCAGGCAGGGCAGCCAAGTGCACAGGCACATTATATGTGAACTGGGCCTATGAGGCGCCCCACTGGTCGGGACACCATGTAGGGGTACTGCACCCAAATAAGAGTGTGTGGTAGTCCTGTGACCAAGGGAATTGGGATGGTGAATAAAGGACCCTCATAGCACCCATCCATCCATACCCCAGAGTAGGGGACCATGGGTGAACCCGCTGCTGGGACGATCCAGTCCTGTGGGAGGAGTTAGGTGGGTAGAAAAGTGTATGAGTGGGAGGACAGTTAGGCCAGTGAGCAAGAGACAGTTGGCTGGAAGCAGTGAGTGAGAAGGAGACCCTAGGGGCACCAGGCATTGCGGCGAACCTGGACCCGGGTAATGCTGACCAGAGGGGTCTGGTCCCGGGCAGAGGACCGTCTCTGGACACGGTGTGGGAGTTCAACCCCGAGCCGTTAAACCGGAGGCCCCGAGCTTCTTCAGCAAGTCATGGCCAAAGACCCAGTGCATCCCTTGAAAAGGCATACCGGACTAGGGTCAGGGGGACCTAAAGGGGGGTCCCCCACCATAGATCCGTGGGAGCTGGCTAGAGGCTCTGCATGGTGAAAGTAGCGCAGTGAAGGGACCAACAGGGAACAGCAGGCACACCACCGAGGGTCCTGAGTGAATCATCCCGGTTCTCTGGTGACTACCCAGGCCAGAAAGACCCGAGTGACTGTAAGGCTGGGGTCACACTTGCGTTTTTTTCATGAGTTTTTGGAGACCACAAAACATGTAAAAACGCACCCATAGGCCCCCATGTTAAAAAACGCATGCTCTAATAGCAAAAACTTAGTGTTCCAGTGTTTTACTACTGTTCCTCCACCTCTTTGTCCGGGTTCTCTCTCCCTCCCCACCCACTTGTGCTACTCCCGCTACCCCTTGCCTGACATAAAGTAACTTGGCTCAGGGTCGGAGTGTGTATGTCTGGGTGTTATTTGAATTGACTGTCTTACCTGTCCCGCTGCAGTTCGCCCAGTGGCAGCCTGGTCGCAGGTGCGCCACACTTGTATATTTGAGTTTTATAGACATGAGCTTGTCATTTGAATAACAAGTGAAGATATGTGTACTTTTACTTTGGCAACATGACCGTTGTCTAAAGCTTACGTGTTTACATCTTACAGTCATGGCCAAAAGTATTGACACCCCTGCAATTCTGTCAGATAATACTCTGTTTCTTCCTGAAAGTAATTGCAATCACAAATTCTTTGGTATTATTATCTTCATTTAATTTGTCTTCAATGAAAAAACACAAAAAGAATTGTCCTAAAGCCAAATTGGATATGATTCCACACCAAACATAAAAAAGGGGGCGGACAAAAGTATTCGCACCCTTAGAAAAATCATATGATGCTTCTCTAATTTGTGTAATTACCAGCACCTGTAACTTACCTGGGGCACCTAACAGGTGTTGGCATTAACTAAATCACACTTGCAGCCAGTTGACATGGATTAAAGTTGACTCAACCTCTGTCCTGTGTCCTTGTGTGTACCACATTGAGCATGGAGAAAAGAAAGAAGACCAAAAAACTGTTTGAGGACTTGAGAAACCAAATTGTGAGGAAGCATGAGCAATCTCAAGGCTACAAGTCCATCTCCAAAGACCTGAATGTTCCTGTGTCTACCATGCGCAGTATCATCAAGAAGTTTAAAGCCCATGGCACTGTGGCTAACCTCCCTAGATGTGGACGGAAAAGAAAAATTGACAAGAGATTTCAACGCAATATTGTGCGGATGGTGGATAAAGAACCTCGACTAACATTTAAACAAGTTAAGCTGCCCTGCAGTCCGAGGGTACAACAGTGTCAACCCGTACTATCCATCGGCAACTGAATGAAAAGGGACTGTATGGTTGGAGACCCAGGAAGACCTCATTTCTTACACCGAGACATAAAAAAGCCAGGCTAGAGTTTGCCGAAACTTACCTGAGAAAGCCTAAAACGTTTTGCAAGAATGTTCTCTCTTTTTGGGCAAAGGCATCAACATAGAGTTTACAGGAGAAAAAAAGAGGCATTCAAAGAAAAGAACACGGTCCCTACAGTCAAACATGGCAGAGGTTCCCTGATGTTTTGGGGTTGCTTTGCTGCCTCTGGCACTGGACTGCTTGACTGTGTGCATGGCATTATGAAGTCTGAAGACTACCAACAAATTTTGCAGCATAATGTAGGACCCAGTGTGAGAAAGCTGGGTCTCCCTCAGAGGTCATGGGTCTTCCAGCAGGACAATGACCCAAAACACACTTCAAAAAGCACTAGAAAATGGTTTGAGAGAAAGCACTGGAGACTTCTAAGGTGGCCAGCAATGAGTCCAGACCTGAATCCCATTGAACACCTGTGGAGAGATCTAAAAATGGCAGTTTGTAGAAGGCACCCTTCAATATCAGGGACCTGGAGCAGTTTGCCAAAGAAGAGTGGTCTAAAATTCCAGCAGAGCATTGTAAGAAACTCTAATAGCAAAAACGCATGTGTAAATAGCAAAAACGCATGTGTGACAGTACCATGCGTTTTTGCATGCGTTTTTCCATAGGAGCCCATGTTAAAAAAATGCATGCGTTTTTAAAACAGCACCAAAAAATAGTGCATGCACTATTTTTTGGTGCGGATTTAAAAACGTATGCAAAAACGCAGGGTGCCATCACACACCTTAAAAAACTCATGCTGACATGAAAAAACACATGGAAAAACGCATGAGTTTTTTTAAGTCACTAAAAAAAATTCATGCCAAGTGTGACCCCAGCCTAATATCTGTTAATTTGCCTGAAGCACTGCAAGTAAACTTGATCAGTTGAAGACTGGTGTGACATACTTTATTTCCCTCGCCTGAGGAGCCGCATACTGCTGCATGAAAGGATAAGTGACAAGGCCGTGTGGTAAGCTGCCTCCCTGTGTAAAAACTACTACAACTGTCCCGGGGATCCTGCTCCACCTATGGGGAACGTAACCACCTGGCTGCCCTACCATCACCCCGGAGGTCTGACCTGCAGCACCAGTAATCATACCGGAACCATAGGTGGCGTCACAAACTACTTTTATTTTCATTATTTTTACTGACTCTTTTCAGCGACCACCAGTGCCACGGGATTGGGCACAGGCCCCCGTGACATCCCCCTTGAACCAATGCCCGGAACCGAGTACCCCACAGCCCTGGGGCGGGTCATGTACAGGTTTGGTAACATGTAGAAGTGTCTGTTTGTATGTATGTTTTTAGGATATGCATGCATGTAATAGTGTATTGTAGTGTGAAAAACATTTGCATGTTTAGGTCACAGTTGCTAAATCTATAAGCGCTCATTGACATTTATGTTAGGGATTTCCATTTGTCTTTTCACATTTAGGCTACATTCACAAACAGGGTTTTTTGGCTGCATTTTGTGAGGATCCATTTTTGGTGTAGAAAAACTGCACCAAAAAGGGATCCTCAAAAAATGCAGCTAAAGTGTTGTGCGTGAATATGTGTGGCATTATCTGTTGCGCTAATTAGGCTAGGGTTCTACTTGGAAGGTTGCATCCATTTGCAGGATGCATTAAAGGATCTTTTTTTCCCTTGCCATTTTCATGACATGTGTGCATACTTGTTGGCTCAATTAACTGATGCGTTAATGCATCCGTTAATTCATGGTACATATATGTGTCTGCCCCTGAGCCTGGCCAATCTATCAGAAACTTAGTTTCTGCATGGAGCAGCGCACCAGCAGGTAACGCTATGTGCCACCAGGCTTTGTATCTCTATGGTAACCGGATGCTTACCGCAGCCACCGACTCCACAGAGTTCTCCCTCCAGGATATGTGCTTTTGCAGAGAGCACAGGAAATGCTGTTTGCAACGTTTTTCTGTGTGCTCTGCAAAAGCGCATATTCTGGAGATCTCTGTGGAGCCGGCGACTGCAGTAAGCATCCGGTTACCATAGAGATACATAGCCTGTTGGCGCATAGTGTTACCTGCTGGTAACGCTATCTGCTGCTCCGTGCAGAAACTAAATTTCTAATGGATTGGTCAGGCTCAGGGGCAGACGCAAGTCTGACCCTAGCCTATCCCACAGTGATCTCCAAAGATGTTCTCATCTTGTAAGGTTGCAGGACCTGTGAGTTCTCTGTTCGGTTCGTCTAGGACCTGGCACAGCACCGTGTGACTGAGTGAGAGCAACAAACAGAGAACTCAAAGGTCCTGCAGCCTTCCGGGATGAGAACATCGCTGGAGATAACCGTGGGATCGTGGGGAAGGTGAGTATTTAGCGCAGCAGAAAACATAAAGAATTGACATACTCATTCTTTGTGAAGATCCGTTTTTTAGCCAAAAGCAGATCCTCACAAAACGTTCTGTCTGAATGTCAATTCATGAAATGCATTGACTTTGCTAGGATGTGCAAAGTCACTGCATTTCACTGCGTAAAATGGATCTTCATAAAACTGTACACTAATGCACAGTCTGAATGTAGTCTTAGGAACAGACAAGTGAAATGAACCATTTAGGCCGGTTTCACACCACAGCAAGATCAGGTCCGGGGCTGTCTGGTGTGCCCCAAGTGCGGCAAATAAAAAGGGGAAATAAAAGGGGTAGAATTCGTGACACCACCCGTGGGTCGTGGCCAATGTGGCCACCGCTGCCATGGGATCTGCCAGGAACGGTGGTCATAGTGGCCGCCGGGATGGTGAGCCCTCCACGGGTAGGCCTGGGTCCCCGGGCAGAGGGAGATGTCCTGCGTGCCCGAGATGCTGCACTTTTCCTCTTCACGCAGCTTCTCCAACCAGCACGCACAGGCAGCAGGAGTATGGCTCCGCAGGTGAGCCGCTGTATTGATCGTCCCAATAAAGCACACAGTTCTTTGAGTTGATCCGAGATTTTACTTCACCTTTTTAACTCCAACAACACACAGTTCACAGTCACTCGCAGGCTCAGTTCTTCACACTGTTACGGTGTTACCGGGTCCTTTCAGCAGTTACGGGTTCAGGAGTTTACTGCAGCGGGAACAGTTCCTCTGCGTCATTCCCCTCTGTGTACCTGAAAAGGCCTTTCTTGTCTCTCTCCCTCGCATACAGGTTCGGTCCAGCCGTAACAAGCTCTATGGTGTGTCATTCCCTAGCCAGGGTCACCAGCCCTATTATGATGGCTTTGTCCTACTCCGTAGCAGTAGTTAGGTCTCGGGACTTGGAGTTCCCGCACCCTGCCAAGATGTCTTGTGGTTAGGGGCTTGAAGCGGTCCCAGCCACATCTACAGAGCTGGCACTCTGGTTCTCTGGCCCATCCACCAGTAACCCGTGTTAGGCTGGGGTCACACTTGGCATGAGTTTTTTTAGTGCCTTAATAAAAAGCATGCGTTTCTGCATGCGTTTTTATATTTCAGCATGCGTTTTTTAAGGTGTCTGATGGCACCCTGCGTTTTTGCATGATTTTTAAATCAGCACCCAAAAATAGTGCATGCACTATTTTTTGGTGCTGTTTTAAAAACGCATGCGTTTTTTAGAAAACGCATGCGCTTTTTTAACATGGGCCCTATGGAAAACGCATGCGTTTTTGGATGGTACTAAATGGTACTAATGTACCATGCGTTTTTGCATGCGTTTTTAATGTCAGCTACTCACATAAGTGCAAAAACCCATGCCAAAAATGCATGGCACTTTAGACATGCGTTTTTGCTATTAAGACATGTGTTTTTGCTATTAGGGCATGCGTTTTTTAACATGGGGGCCTATGGGTGCGTTTTTACATGCTTTTTTAAAAACGCAGGTCTCCAAAAACGCATGTAAAAAACGCAAGTGTCACCCCAGGCTTAGTCAGGATCACCTGGCTCCCTCAGTCTCTTACCGGTTCCAGCTTGGGTTCCTGACCGGCCGTTAGTGGTGAAGTCTGCCGGGCCCCATTGTTCTTTCTGTCTGAGTAGTCAGTACTTTGCTGAAGGGTGTCTTAGCTTGGGGAGGCTTCCCTACTCCTCCACCCTCCAGGGATTCACTCGATTGTCTCGCCCAACTTAGTGTTCCAGTGTTTTACTACTGTTCCTCCACCTCTTTGTCCGGGTTCTCTCTCCCTCCCCACCCACTTGTGCTACTCCCGCTACCCCTTGCCTGACATAAAGTAACTTGGCTCAGGGTCGGAGTGTGTATGTCTGGGTGTTATTTGAATTGACTGTCTTACCTGTCCCGCTGCAGTTCGCCCAGTGGCAGCCTGGTCGCAGGTGCGCCACACTTGTATATTTGAGTTTTATAGACATGAGCTTGTCATTTGAATAACAAGTGAAGATATGTGTACTTTTACTTTGGCAACATGACCGTTGTCTAAAGCTTACGTGTTTACATCTTACAGTCATGGCCAAAAGTATTGACACCCCTGCAATTCTGTCAGATAATACTCTGTTTCTTCCTGAAAGTAATTGCAATCACAAATTCTTTGGTATTATTATCTTCATTTAATTTGTCTTCAATGAAAAAACACAAAAAGAATTGTCCTAAAGCCAAATTGGATATGATTCCACACCAAACATAAAAAAGGGGGCGGACAAAAGTATTCGCACCCTTAGAAAAATCATATGATGCTTCTCTAATTTGTGTAATTACCAGCACCTGTAACTTACCTGGGGCACCTAACAGGTGTTGGCATTAACTAAATCACACTTGCAGCCAGTTGACATGGATTAAAGTTGACTCAACCTCTGTCCTGTGTCCTTGTGTGTACCACATTGAGCATGGAGAAAAGAAAGAAGACCAAAAAACTGTTTGAGGACTTGAGAAACCAAATTGTGAGGAAGCATGAGCAATCTCAAGGCTACAAGTCCATCTCCAAAGACCTGAATGTTCCTGTGTCTACCATGCGCAGTATCATCAAGAAGTTTAAAGCCCATGGCACTGTGGCTAACCTCCCTAGATGTGGACGGAAAAGAAAAATTGACAAGAGATTTCAACGCAATATTGTGCGGATGGTGGATAAAGAACCTCGACTAACATTTAAACAAGTTAAGCTGCCCTGCAGTCCGAGGGTACAACAGTGTCAACCCGTACTATCCATCGGCAACTGAATGAAAAGGGACTGTATGGTTGGAGACCCAGGAAGACCTCATTTCTTACACCGAGACATAAAAAAGCCAGGCTAGAGTTTGCCGAAACTTACCTGAGAAAGCCTAAAACGTTTTGCAAGAATGTTCTCTCTTTTTGGGCAAAGGCATCAACATAGAGTTTACAGGAGAAAAAAAGAGGCATTCAAAGAAAAGAACACGGTCCCTACAGTCAAACATGGCGGAGGTTCCCTGATGTTTTGGGGTTGCTTTGCTGCCTCTGGCACTGGACTGCTTGACCATGTGCATGGCATTATGAAGTCTGAAGACTACCAACAAATTTTGCAGCATAATGTAGGACCCAGTGTGAGAAAGCTGGGTCTCCCTCAGAGGTCATGGGTCTTCCAGCAGGACAATGACCCAAAACACACTTCAAAAAGCACGAGAAAATGGTTTGAGAGAAAGCACTGGAGACTTCTAAGGTGGCCAGCAATGAGTCCAGACCTGAATCCCATTGAACACCTGTGGAGAGATCTAAAAATGGCAGTTTGTAGAAGGCACCCTTCAATATCAGGGACCTGGAGCAGTTTGCCAAAGAAGAGTGGTCTAAAATTCCAGCAGAGCATTGTAAGAAACTCATTGATGGTTACCGGAAGCAGTTGATCACAGTTATTTTGGCTAAAGCTTGTGCAACCAAGTATTAGGCTGAGGGTGCCAATACTTTTGTCTGGCCCATTTTTGGAGTTTTGTGTGAAATGATCAATGTTTTGCTTTTTGCTTCATTCTCTTTTGTGTTTTTTCATTGAAGACAAATTAAATGAAGATAATAATACCAAAGAATTTGTGATTGCAATCATTTTCAGGAAGAAACTGAGTATTATCTGACAGAATTGCAGGGGTGTCAATACTTTTGGCCATGACTGTATGTAGCACCATTTTCTATTCCAGCTCTTTGTTAACAGATAAATCCTAACAGAAACCTATTACAGCTCCACAATACATTTTCTGAGGGTCAAAATAAAGTTCCCAAAAGTCTTTTCTTTTTCTTTTTTTCCCGTGCAAAAGGACCTCAGTAGGTAAGTCTTGTATAAAGGTCAACACCGTATGCTGTTTTATAAATTAGGCAAAACTATGAGAATAACGTGCAATTTCTAAGCCACGCGCTTTTTATTCTGACATCATGTTCTGTCCCCATGTCTTTGTAGTAAACCTTGTTATATTTCCATATCTGTGTAGTAGGATGGGTTATATTCCCATATCTATGCAACAGACTTGGTTCTGGTACCATATCTATATTGTAAATTTAGTTTTGGTACCATATCTATGCAATAAGCTTATTCTACTCCTGTATCTATGAAGTAATGGCTTTTCTGTTCATGTATCTATTTAGTAATCTCAGTTCTGTTTCGGTATTCATCCATTAAGTTGGTTCTGTTTCCATATCAATGTAGTCTGCTTGGTTATGTTCCTGTATCTATGTAGTAGGCTTGATTCTGCTTCCTTATCTATGCAGTAAACTCATTTTGTTGCCATATCTACAGTATGTAACACCTTTTGTTATAATAAAGCTTGTTACCTCTGCCGCTTTAATGCAGCAGACAGATATAAGCAGGCTAAAGATTGCTGATGCAACTCTTGGGTCACTGCTTTGGGATTGCCCCCCAGGCTAACTGTTTCCAGCCATTCCCTGGCAATGATAGATATACTTATGGTTGATTTATCACTTGTTTATGGGAAATAAAATCTTTAGCAGCTGGTTGGGCATGTGTCCCGGATGTTGGTTACTAGTATGGGCAGCAACAAGCCACACTTTCTTGGCCATGCTATTTGGAGGCAGGCTAGGCATTCCACTAAGTATTTGGCCCATTTGAAAGTCCAATAAATGCTGTGCATCGCTATAAAATGTATAAAGAACAAAGGATCTGTTGTCAAAACTGGAGCATTTTTGTTCTTCCACTACGGAAGAGGACGTAATTCATAAGATTGCCAATAGGTGACACTGCGACCCTATATAAACATAGAAATAATGAAATAAACCCACTTTTTGTATCTCTCAGTTTTTCAGTCTTTGGTTTTGACAATCATCATGCGCAGTATTAATGCCATTTATATTTTTATTTTTTCATCTTATTCATTCACAGGTAATCTCATATGTGAAATGTTCTTCTTTGAGATTTGTGAATAAGAAACTGATGGGGCTAAATTTTCTCCGTTACACAGTAGCTTAGAGGTTGTGTTCTGTACTTGCAGCAATGCATGTGGAAATTGGATTTAGAGGGTTTTCTCTGAGTGTATCCTATTTCTTTTTATTTCTATTGACCTGAGTGTCTTTGAAGATGATTATGTTAAAATGCTCAATATGGTAAGACCCAGATTCTCCAGGAGATGAAACATTTTAATACATTTGGTGATACGATTGATGCTATTTAGAAGATGAAAAGTTGAAAAAGACAAGATACTGGAACTTTTAGTTATGGAATTATAAATTGGTGATCTAAGACATTTTGGATAGATTTGTGCTGCTATTCTTGTATTAAAGCTATATTCCCCTCAATGTCTGATATAACTGTGTTTTCTTGTGCCTAGTGGTTGAATACACTGTTAGCTTGTGAGGCATCAGTCTCCTGACACAGACAATTGGGGTGGCTTGTAAAGCGTGACCTTTCCATTCACTATTTTAATATGCACAAGAAGTACCAATGGAAGAACATAAAAGAAGAGACAGGATGACAATAGGGCAATAATTGAATCGGTCAGTATGGGAATAACACTACAGCTTGTGGTTTTAGATCAAGAGTGATTTGTGGTGTTATTGACCATACACTTCACAAAATTGGCTGCGCCATATGTACTGTTCATCCCTGTATTTACTTTCTGAATCCTGCTACAGATTACAAGGCTTCCATACTAAATAAGTAGAACTGTTATATATACAGTCGTTAGTGATGGGCGAATCCTAAATTACTCGGAATCGCTTGACTCTAGCGAGTCCGAGCACAGGACTCGCTACTCGTTGCGAGTCTAGCGAGTCCAATGTTAATGAATGGGGAAGCGAGTAATAGCGAGTAGTGTGAGATTTACAAATCGCAGATGTGTCTCGGAAGCTTCAGCCTGAAGCAATCCTAGTTTTGTCATTTATTTGCATTGCTCGTTTACTTTGTAAGTAATCGCTGACTCGCACAGATAAGATCCTGTCTTCTCTGTGTTCTGGCTGCCCCAGCTCCAGGGTCCTAGAGCCTGCCTGCTGCCTGATGTAGCAGTGCTGAGATTGTTCTCAGTCTGCTCATTCCCTGTGCATAGAGATCTATATATATGCACAGGGGATGTAGCAGAGAGGACATCGCGTTTTGGATTGCGTCGGACGGAAGAGGATTTTTTTAATTAAAGATGGAGTCTCTAATGGCTTTTTTTTTATTTCTAATAAAAAATTTTCTTTGTGTTGTGTTTTTTTAAAACAATTTAATAGAAATTCATGGCGGTCATGTCTAATATTGGCGTGACCGCCATAAATTTCGGGCTTAGGGCCAGCTGATAATACAAAGCTGGCCCTAACCCCTTTATTACCCAGCGTGCCACCGCTACCAGGGCCGCTGGAAGAGCGGGGTTCAGCGCCAGAGGATGGCGCTTCAATGAACGCGCCATCGTCTGGGGCGGCTGCGGGCTGCAATTTGCAGCGGGGGGTGCCCAGAAAGCTTGGGCATCCCTGCACTGCGGATTCCAGCCCCCAGCTGCTTAGCTGTACCTGGCTAGACATAGAAATTGCGCGGAGCCCCACGCATTTTTTTTAAATTATTTCATGAAATTCTGAGATTCTGACTCTGACTCTGAGACTCTGACTCTGAAATTCATGAAATAATTTTAAAAAAATGCGTGGGGCTCCGCGCAATTTCTATGTCTAGCCAGGTACAGCTAAGCAGCTGGGGGCTGGAATCCGCAGCGCAGGGATGCCCAAGCTTTCTGGGCACCCCCCACTGCAAATTGCAGCCCGCAGCCGTCCCAGAAGATGGCGCGTTCATTGAAGCGCCATCCTCTGGCGCTGAACCCCGCTCTTCCAGCGGCCCTGGTGGCGGTAGCACGCTGGGTAATAAAGGGGTTAATACCAGCTTTGTTATACAAGCTGGTATTAAGCCCGAGATTCTTAATGTCAGGCCACATTTGACCCAGCCACTAAGAATCTCCAATAAAGGGTTAAAAAAACACAGAGAAAATTTTTTATTTGAAATAAAAAAAAAGCCATTAGGGACTCCATCTTTAATTAAAAAAATCCTCTTCCGTCCGACGTAGTCCAAAACGCGATGTCCTCTTTGCTCATCCCTGTGAATAGATAGATGTCTATGCACAGGGAATGAGCAGACTGAGAACAATCTCAGCACTGCTACATCATGTCTGTGAGCAGGCGGGCTCTAGGACCCTGGAGCTGCACAGAGAAGACAGCTGGACTCGGCTCGCAAAGAAACAGCAGTTACTTTGCGAGTTTCCCTGCTATCACTGGCACAGTAGCCAGTGATTACTCGCACGAGTCTAATGCAAACAATGGCAATCCTAGTTTTGTCAGCGTTTCTGACAAAACTAGGATTGATATTGATTTGCATTGGACTCGTGCGAGTAATCACTGGGAAACTCGCAGAGTACCGAGTCCTGCGAGTCCCTTACTACTCGCCGAGTAACGAGTCCTAGCGAGTAGATTCGCCCATCCCTAACAGTCGTGCATCTCCATGAATTAGAATATCATCAAAAATCAATGTAACATTGCCATGTTTTAGGGCTTTTCTGGGAGCCCTAAAAAAGGTGACTAATAAATCAATACTATGGCTAGGGTCACATTTAAAACAAGAATTGCATTCACCGCATCCGGATCCGGATGCGGTGAACGCAATGGCGGGCACACACATTTTTTGACAAAAATGTGTGCATAATACCGCACTGCAGTAACCGGATGGCTCAGGATGTGTAATCCTGAGCCATCCGGCAACTGCATAGTTTGCAGATCCCGGCTATTGCCGGGATAAGCAAACTGTCCTATGACTATTAAAGAGTTAAATTTACTAACTAAAGGAATGTTTCAGGTCTAAAGGGGGGGCTTAGACCCCCTATAGACCGGCCACCCACTCCGGTGGGCTTCTACTACAATTCCCCAGTATGGCACGGGCTCCTCGGAGCTCCGTGCAAGTTCCCTACCTCCCGCCCCCCGTATCTGTACAGAGGGGTGCCTGCACCCCTCTGTTAGAATTATCCCTAAATGTGGCATCCACAGATTACAGTAATAAATTGCTATAGTTACGGCATTCTTCCAGTTCTGTCACGATCCATCTATGGGCGGGGCTTTGTTCTTCTGCCCGCCTCCTCTGGCCTTCTCCCTGTCTTTTCAGGGCGGCCGCGTCATGAAAGGGGCGGGGCTACGTGCGCTTCATTCCGTAGCCCCGCCCCTTTCATGACGCGGCCGCCCTGAAAAGACAGGGAGAAGGCCAGAGGAGGCGGGCAGAAGAACAAAGCCCCGCCCATAGATGGATCGTGACAGAACTGGAAGAATGCCGTAACTATAGCAATTTATTACTGTAATCTGTGGATGCCACATTTAGGGATAATTCTAACAGAGGGGTGCAGGCACCCCTCTGTACAGATACTGTGGGCGGGAGGTAGGGGAACTTGCACGGAGCTCCGAGGAGCCCGTGCCATAGTGGGGAATTGTAGTAGAAGCCCACCGGAGTGGGTGGCCGGTCTATAGGGCGGTCTAAGCCCCCCTATAGACCTGAAACATTCCTTTAGTTAGTTAATTTAACTATTTAATACTCATAGGACAGTTTGCTGATCCCGGCAATAGCCGGGATCTGCAAACTATGCAGTTGCCGGATGGCTCAGGATTACACATCCTGAGCCATCCGGTTACTGCACAGCGGTACAGGGAAACGCTGCGAAAATTGCTGCCTGCATGATTTTTAACGCAGGCAGCAGTGCCGGATACGGCCACCGGATGGCTTGTGAAGCCATCCGGTGTTTTGCATTGGCTCCTATGGGGAGCGTTTCCTGGTCCGGTTTTGAGCTTTTTGAAAGCTCAAAACCGGATCAGGATTTAAAAAAAAAAACGCATATGTGACCCTGGCCTATATTCACTAGTGATGAGTGAGTGTATTTGTTACTATTCTCACGAATAGTACGGTATTCATGTTACTCGTTATTCTGCGAGTATTTGTGTATTTGCCTTGCTATATTCGGATGACCCACCCTGCAGTTTTGGTGCCTCCTTTGCAGCCACTAAACATGTTTAGC
This sequence comes from Allobates femoralis, assembly GCA_033576535.1. NCBI lineage: Eukaryota > Metazoa > Chordata > Amphibia > Anura > Aromobatidae > Allobates > Allobates femoralis. Next base: position 466,129,642 of record JARQOC010000001.1, read on the forward strand.
TTCTTAACCAATCACGGTAATGCTGCAGACATATTGGTTGTGGTTACTGTGATTGTCTGGCCGCCTAGAGTCATGAGATCTAATTAAGCCCTGCAACATTGCAACCGGAGCCAGCTTTAGAGAAGCATAGGGAGAGATTACTCAACTGCTAGGGAGAGTGTTTAGGTCTCTTAATAACATAATAGCCCTTTTGAGGGCTACCTGATGTGTATACTAGGATGTGTATGGTAGAGAGGGACAGATACTTAAGCCAGGACAGTTTAAAGGAGCTGCTCAGTAGCTCCATAATATCACCAAAAAATAGCTCTTTTCAGAGATGAAGACACACAACAGAGTCAGTGTACAGGGAGGGAGAGATACTTGAGCAAGGACAGTTTAAAGGAGCAGCTCAATAGCTCCATAATACCACTAAAAAATAGCTATTTTCTGAGCTGAAGACACAAAATAAAGTCAGAGTTTTCCATGCTGTTTTTGGGGTGACAGCCAGCCTTCTGCTGTTCACATTACTCCACTTAAAAAGGAGGTTATTGCCCAACACAAAGCAGTAGTCCAAACATTTCCTACTACCTGCTAAAAAGCATGTACCATGCTAATTTCTCTGTTGTTTTTGGGGTCATAGCCTGGCTCCTGCTGTCCACATTAGTCCAATTAAACATCTGTTTAGTGCACTCCGCAAAGCAGTAGTCCCAACATTTTCTACTGCCTGCTACAGAGCATGTACCAGGCTAATTTCCACGCTGCGTTTGGCTGCATTGTGCTAGCAAAGGTGGTAGAACAGTGCAAGCACAGCCTAATGCAGCTGAGCGCACCTGAAGCACATTGTGTTAACGCCGCCATTACCTTGTATGGGCGAACGCATCCCAATGCAACCCAGAAGCGCCAGTGTAAAGAGGGGTTGTGCCGCAGCGCATGCGCTAGTCCGGACACACCAGAAACATGTCATGCGATATTTCCGGTGCGTCTGGACTAGCGCATGCACTGTGACACAACCCCTCTTCACACTTGCACTTCCACGTTGCGTTGAGATGCACTCTCCCATACAAGGTAATGGCAGCATTAACGCACAGCGTTTCATTTGCGCTCCGATGCGCTTGGCTGCGTTTGCACTGCACTACCTCCTGCGCTAGCACAATGCAGCCATACGCACCAGAGCACAGGTGTGCACTAGGCCTATCGTTTGAGCATGTTGTTGAACTTCTTTCTCCTTGGCATTGTTACAGGCACAGATAGTCTGTGCTGATTTATTAAAAATGACCCAGTTTGTGCACATTTCCCCCCACCTGTAGCAGGTGTGCATGTCTCTCCCAATTAATTCTTGCTGTTCAACAGAGCCAACATTGTCAGAGGGTGATGTTTTCAGCAACTGATGTTCAACAACACCTCTTAAAGGATTCCATTGTGCAACGGTTCTGTTTCACCAAAAGGAGGAGCAATACTCCTTCTCTCCTCACGCTGCCTCACTTCCTCCTCAACCTCCTCCTCTCCAACTCATCCAAGCTGGGTTTGGTAGTACCCTCTGCAGCAATGGGAGTCCCTTTAGTAGAACAGAAAAACAAGTCCTCACCATCATCATCCTCCTCATCTTTCTCATCATCACCCAATGTTGGCTCAGAATATTGGCTTGGTAGTGTATCACCCATTGGGAAATCTTGATCCATAGCCACATGTTGGTCATTCAAAGCTTCTTCTTTGAGAATATGCAGTGATTGTTTCAACAGACAGAACAGTGGCAAGGGTACACTGATAATAGCCTGACAGATGACCACTCACAAGCTTCATGCAGTACTCAAAGTTCTCTAGAACGTCACAATTGTCATCAATCCACAACCAATTGACAGTTGTTATGTGTGGTGTTTGAGTCTCAATGTAACGGGCATGTTGAAGCTGGTATTCAGTTACAGCCCTCTGCTGCTCACTAATCCTCGACAATATATGATATGTTCAGTTCAACCGCATGTGCAGGTCGCAAATGAGTTTTTGACTTGTCAAATTAAAGTGGTTTTGCAGCACTTCAAGACCAGCAAAAGCGGTAGAGGAATGGCATAAAAGGGGAATAATATGGCACACCTTCTGATGTGTGTACAGCAAGTCAGGGAATGTTTTTAATCATTTCTGCACAACTAGATTCCATTTGTGAACTATGTATGTCAAGTGTTGCAGCTTGCTTAACTTTAAAGTCGCCACCATATAACTCCCATTATCGCACATAACGATCATGCCCATAGAGGAGGGCCCTCCAATATAAAAAGAGGACGGCCCTCCCAAATGTATATTTAACATTTAAAATTTATATATAACAATTGTACTGGCAACTTCTGTCGTGTTGTTGTTCCGGGGAATGGTTGCCTGCCTTATGCCTGAGGCCACCACCCTGCTTCTTCCGGCCTGTTGTGACGCTACGCCTAACTTCTCCTGTGCACTGCTGTCCTTGCTCTGCATGTCCTCCTGCCAGGTTGGGTCAGTTACTTGATCATCCACCACGTCATCTTCCACTTCTGCACCCTGGTCCTCCTCCTGACTTTCTGGCAATTGTGTCTTATCATTGTCCACCTCTTGTTGAGACACTTTCCCACCGTTGCCTTCGCGAGACCGCGGCTGCTCAAATATTTGTGCATCGGTACATACGATCTCCTCATGATCCACTTCAACTGGAGCTGGCGAGAGGCCAGAATCTAAGAATGGATAATTGATCAGCTCCTCAGAGTGTCCAAGTGTGGGATCAGTTATGTCCGGGACCGGGCACTCGGCATGGTGAGAGGAAGGAGGATCAGGGTGTGGAATGTGCGGTCCAGTCTCACGACTACTGACACTTGACCATGTAGAAGACAGGGTATTTGTGGTGGTGCCAAACTGACTGGAAGCATTATCCACTATCCAACTAACAACCTGTTGACACTGGTCTTGGTTTAATAGTGGTGTACTGCTGCGGTCCCCTAGAAATTGGGACAGGAAGGTCGAGCAAGATGATGTGGGCGTTTGTCATGGCGCAATTCGAGCTTGCCTCTGTCTCTGCCTGCACCACCATCACGTCCAGTTCCTTGTCCCTTGCCATCGGCCTTGCACATTTTCAATGTTGTGCTGCCTGTATACAGCTAAATGAAGGCGTCCAAAAGATGGTTTTTAGCTGCACACTGAGATTACAGATTAGAGCGGTTTAATCCCAGCAGCTGGAACGGTCAGACACAAACGCTGACACGTTTTCAGTGTTTTGGTGTATACTAATTGGAGCTAACCCCTTACTGCCTATAGAGAGCCAAATTAATCCTTAAAAAGATTGTTTTGGAGATTTCCAGCCTGTACACCAGCCCCAGATGTGATGCAGGCTGGTATACTAGCAGGGGCGGACTGGCCCAGGTGGCAAGTGCCCCTGGGCTGGTGGTATAGCCCACATCTAGGGCCGCCCCCCCACAGAAATGGGTCGGCGGCGCTTTCTGATAGCACCCCCCCCTTCCCCACCCCCGCTCCTCAACTCAGGACTGGCAGACCAAAACTGCCACTCGGGGCCAGAGCCACCAGCCAGCCCCTGGACAGTACCGTGACCTCAACACATTAGAATTATCAGAGAAGGGCTGCAAGGTGCAGTATTTCACACCTGTGTTACAAAAAAATTGAATGCTATACAGTTGATCCATATATGATATGATGATGTGATAGATTTGTGCACCTAAAGACTTCAATAGACGATTCTCATTTAAAACACCGAAGAGACAAATACATGATGCAATTTTTTTTCACTGGATATTCATTCGGTCAGTGCAAAAAAATAATCTAAATAGCTCAATTGAATATACATGGACCTAGTGCGGACATTGTTTCCCACAGAAATACATTTATGTCAACCTCTGCAGTTGGATTCCTTGCTTGGAGTATTATGCATATCGCTTATTCACAGCCACATCACCACCAATCCTGTCCATGAAACAAGTGAATCTTCATAGCACGCAGTGCTTTCAATGTGAGGATTTATAAGTCTGCAGTCATATAGAGTGACTGCAAACTTGTGGATCTAGGCCAGATAACCCCTTTAAGGCTAAGGTCACATTAGCGTCAGCCCTTAGGCTGAAGGACCTGTTAAAAACTTAGAATCAGACAGCCTGAGCGCATAGCGTTAACGGAGTGTCACGCTTCACTCAGGCTGCCTATTCATTGCTAATGCTTACTTCCCCCGCACAGCGTAGCCGGCCGCTTCACTGAAAAGGGTCAGATATGCGCTTTTGATCAGTGCACAGGAAAACGCTACAGACCACGTTTCCTGTTTTTAACGGGTCTGTGACAACATGGACTCTTTCAATGCATAGCATTGGTTAAGTTTTTTAACATTTAGCCAGACATATGGGTATTTTGTTTAGTTACTTGTGATAAGCTACTCATTGTTCCTACAAGATCTTTAGGAGCCTGCTAGTGTTTAACGTTTGTAATGTAATTATCCCACCCCTTTATCATAGAAGGTCACAGGCTCAGAGAATTTAATTATGCTAACCTTCCATTGTATTACTATGTGTACCTTTAGATTCTATGTAAATTATGTCCTTGAGTCTCCCCTGCCAGCAATGCAATACTATTAGAGATATTATATATGCGAATTGAAATCTAGCCAATGAGAGCACAGTCTTAGTTACACAATTGTGAAGTTCCCAATGTGTGAATTGAGTGGTCAGGGGAGATATAAGCAGAACTGTTCATTTTGACCAGCATACTTGATACATGCTGCTAATCTAGGATCTACAGATCCGACTGGCAGGCCATAATCCCAGGCCTAGGCACTTCAGTGCTGACCAAGGGGATCAAAACCTGTATTATATATCCACATGGACTTCAGCATTGATTGTTAAGATTCGGCTGGGATATCAAACGCTTCATAAGAACGCAACACAGGTTGGGACAATCCAGTCACCTGGCTACAGACTTTCCTGTGCAAGCTCGGCTTCCTAAATCTGCCATTATTCCTTTCTCAGTGGGTGCCTGCCAAAAGCAGGGTGCTGCTGACTTGGAGTAAGTGGCCCTGGAAGCTATGAGGCACAAATATTATAATCCCTGGTGAGCCAGCAGAAGGATGAGACTGCTGCCTGTTACATTGTGTGTTTGGCTGGTTATGTGTTATATGCTGTTAACTGTTTGGGGATCCAATAAAGCCTTAATATTGTGGTTCCCTCACCCTGTGTTGTCTGAGTAGTGTTCCGCCCACGGGAAAGGAGCTTGGGCATTCAGTTGGGATGAGCCCTGGTCCATGTTGTCTTTCGAAAGGCGGCTGGGCCAGCAGATGAGAGCACCCACTGACCACCATATTTCCTCAATTAGTGGCAGCAGTAGGATTCTACTCAGCCTAGTTCATCCAGGGAAGCTGAAGCGGATTGGTGTTTGTGGACACCGTCCAAGGGCTAAACAACCAGAGATATAAGCATACCCAGCAGGTCATGGGTTAAGCATGCAGGTTTCGGACGCTGCCATGGCCAACCCACCAACTCAGCCATGGGAAGAGGACCGGAGAGAAGATACGGCCACAGCAGTAAATGGACGGTACAGGATCAGTGCCAGAGGCAAAAGATTGAATACAGGAACACTGACACTTGGTCGGATTTGATCCAGAAATTGGTCGGTTGGTATGCCCAGAATTATAGGATTATGAGGACCCCACCAAGAGTGAAACAGAGGATTTAAATTATGTGTCACATCATGTATCCAGTGACAATCGTGAATCAACCTGGTCTCAAGAAGCCAAAGCCAAGATGTGGTTGGCAGCATTGGGGCCGAACTCCTCAAGAGAAGAGAGGGCTGCTGTTCTGGAATATGTTTATGGAATTCCATCCGCCCGACTGCTAGCACTAACCACTAGAGAAGGATAGTTCTGCTACCCAGCAGAAGCCCCACCAGAACAAAGATATACCAACAGGATCCGTGCCTTGCCCAATTCACAGCGCTGTTATACTTGTGGATGCCTTGGACATATGGACAAAGATTGTCTCCAAAGCTGGGACCCCATGTCTGGAGCTCATCTGCCAGCACAGCCAGTCCTGGTCCGTTACGTACAAGTCCCGGGACTACAAGAAACTGATTCCGTCAACACCCTGGGAAGCCCAGTTATTGTTTCCCCAGATCATTTACCACGTTCCCAGTTAATCATTGTAGCGCCCCGCTAGTCAGCACGCTACAAAAGGGTACTGCAACCCTAACAGAAGGTGCAGTATTCTTGTCCTGGTAGGGGGTAATAGAATCCTGAAGCTTCACAACCACACACACACACCTAGTGATAAGGGACCAATCAGACAACCCGTTACTAGGGTAACCGGTCCCGGTGAGAGGAGAGCTAGGTTATATAGTGAGTAGGGAAAGAGCGGGAAACAGGAGAGTCAGAGAACAGACAAGCAGAACCTGAGAACAGTAGTAGGAGAGGAGTTGGAGAGAGTCAGTAAAGAGGAGAAGTAACGGGAGGGCACCTCCACCTGGTGGCCCAGACAGAGAGGGGTGGATAGAGGGTAACCGAATACTCTGGCCCAGTCCGAAGTGGGGTACCGGCTCCGAAGTGGTGCAGAGGACAATCCCTGAACTGCAAATTACATGGTCGAAAGCTTAATAGGAGTACGATCCAGCCTGACCTACGTACGGTCCCCACCAGAAGCACCAAACCGGGTTGAGCACCCCTTAGTGAGAGAAGGGATCCTCATACCACCCGACAGGCCTGGTTCAACAAGCGAAATTCGTGCAGGGCAGCGTGAGGAAGAAGGAGAGCACAGAGGTAGGCTAGTGAAAGAGATAAAGAAGGAACATCACTGGAGCTTCAGAGGGACATTGCCAACTGCCAGGACCACCCGGTCCACTACCCTAGCTGTAACAACTGCATACCCTGTAAGTTGCAGATTACCGAAGTAAAGTACCCGTCCAGAGTGAACAAGTGTCTGTGTTTTTTCTTGGTGAGCGGAGGTAATTCTGAACTGAGAAGCAACGACTGTGCTACCCTATTCCACCAACATACCCTTACAGCCCCAAGGCCCCATCTCTATCTGTATAGAGCCACAACACCTTGCTGCCGCCCATCACCCTGGAGGTCCCAGCAGCGCCGGTGCCATCACCTGACCTACAGGTAGCATCCCAACAATCATCCATTAACTTTTATCCCTGTAAATACCCCTTTTTTTATGTCACCCAAGAGTACAGACTCAGGCACTGACCACCCGTGACACCCATCGTACCCAACCGCCCGAGACCTGAGTACCCCAGACCCTTGTGGGCCAGACGTCTTCTCCCTAGTTGAGGGTCAGTGCTCAGACATCCCTCTGGAAGGTGTGCAGCTGGACGAGGTAATCGAACAGGGAGAGGACAATTTGGAGTTTATGTATAGCTTCCCTATCCCTGTTGGTTTGGAATCTAACCAGGAAGAGGTCGATGTGGAGCTTACAGGCAGTGTCCCTACACCTGCTATTGTGGAGACTGACCCGGAAGAGGTTGATGTGGAGCTTGTGGAGCTTGTGGACAGCTTTCCCACACTTGTTATTTCAGTGGCTAACCTGGAGGAATTTAAAGTGTGGCTCATGGATGGCGTCCCCACATTGACTATTTTTCAAACTGAACTAGGACAAGGACTATCCAACCCATGTGCTACAGCCATCACCCACAGCCAATAAGCCAAGCAGCACCTTGATGTGGATCTTGCTACCACACCTTCTAAGGATAATCCATGTTCCCAGCCCCCATCATTTTCCTCTGAGCCATTAAAAGTGAGTAAACCTAACCAGACTGTGGCAATCGACAGGGGGGAATTGATAGCAAGACGTTTATGGGAGCTCCACTCCTGAATCCCATTGTAGTGCTTGTCTGTAGTATGTCTGCCCATCCTGGGGGAGGTAAGCTGGGGAGGTGTATAGATGGAAGCCTCCATTGTGAGCGTGACAGCGGTGCTGAAGCTTGCTAAGTATTAGGGTCGTTTTACATCTATGCGCCCCTGCAGGCAATCGCATCGGCGCATAGATGCAGAGCCCTTGCATTTGCTTGCACTCGTGCCGCCATTACCTGCTATGGACACACACAGGAGACCGCATCCCGGAAGCACAAGTGTGACAGCTCCTCTGTCACAGCGCATGCGCTAGTCCAGGCGCACCCGGAAATGTCACATTATGCGTTTCTGGTGTGTTCACACTTGCGCTTCCGGGAGGCGGTCTCCTGCGTTCGCCCATAGCAGGTAATGGCAGCGCGAGCACAAGGGCTCTGCATCTATGCGCCGATGTGCTCGCCTGCTCTGGCCTGTGATAGCACTTGCACTTGCGCTAGCACAAATCAGGTGAACGCAGGGGCGCATAGATGTGAGCTAGGCCATAGTGTAAGAAGATATTCTGTGCTAAAACAGAAGGGCTCCAAAGTAACATGCTGTGTTTGACAGTGTAAAATGTTGTGTTGAGCTATGTTTGGCAGTCTTTGGGCTCCTTTTAGGCTACGTTCACACATTGCGCATTTTTGTGCGCTTTTTTGTGCGCACTTTTCAAGAATGCGCAATGTGCGTCTGCGTTTGCCGGCAAAATTGAAAGTGAAATTCACTTTGCCATTCAGACACTGCATAAATATACGCAGCGCTTTTATTGGAGAGAGCGCAGGCGTAAAAAGAATGTCCATGTCAATTCTTTACGCACCTGGGTCCGCGCTTTCTCCCATAGAAGCCCATTATTCCCGCTGGAATTACGCATCCCCGTTCAGACAATGCGCAATTTCAGCAGGAATGCGCTGGTGCTGCAGGATGTGATGTCACACAGGGGAGGAAGAATCCTCCCCTGTGTGACATCTGTGCCAGCCCCTTTAGGTTTTGTAGTGTATAATTATACACTATGAAACCCAAATTAAACTAAACCAAATGTGTGAAAAATAATAAAGAATGAATCCTTACCTCTCTGCCGGGTGTTCGGGAGCCGAGAGATCCTCAGCAGGTATCAACCTTCCAGAGTCTGTGATCGCTGATTGGCTGCTCGCGGTCATGTGATATGTGATGTTCTATGACGTACATATCACATGACCGTAAGCGGCCAATCAGCAATCTTGGCAGGTCCTGGCAGGTCGATACCTGCGGCTGCTCCAGAATCCCCGAACACACGGCAGAGGGTAAGTATTCATTCTTTATTAGTTTTAATACATTTGGCTTTCTTTTATTTAGATTTCGCAGTGTAGATTAATATACAGCGAAAAGAAATGGGGGCTGGCAGACATGTCACACAGGGGAGGAGGAACCAGGATTCTTCCTCCCCTCTGTGACATCACTGGAGAAGGAGCCTTGTAAAAAAATGCGATGTGTTTTTTTACAGGGCTTTTTTGCGTGAGTGCAAAATGCTGCAAAAAAGCGCAAAAAAAGCGCTGTGTGTGAACATAGCCTTAAACTTGATGTTGTTGAAGGCCAAAAGATCATCCTACATAAAGAAGTATTAAACAAGATCTTTATCACGGTTGCAGAAACAAAGAAATTTGACCATCGCTTGCTAGGAGATTCCACTGCTATAGTCTGGAAGCCAAGAGTTCAGTCCAATTCTTGAGCAGATCCAAATCTCTAAGGTGAGGATTAGGTGAAGTTGATGATAGAAAGTTTGGGTCATTAAAGGATGATGCTTCATGACACCAAGTACACTAGTTTTCCTCACTTGATTCATCTGAAAATGTTTCTGGAGCTTTTGGAACTGGCAGTTCTTCTTTATGTGGTACTGGGCATATTGCAGATGAAGTGTTTGGATACTGTAAAGTCCTCCTCATCCTTGAATCTTCTTTCTTAAAGGGAACCTGTCACCTGAATCTAAGTGCCTACACTATCACTAGCTGTCCCTACACCTTCCTAGCTGCTCCCTATCTATCCCTTTCTCATCTAAAGTGTCCCTATTAAACATCTGAAAAATAAGTTTAAACTTACTGAAGTCCCTGAGGCTGGGGGACTGGAAAGGCAGGCCCAGGCTCCATTCAGCACTCCTCCATTGTGTAGCGCACGCCCCGCTGGGCGGCATTATTCTTTATTCCTCGCTGCCCCCAGCATTTGGAATCTCCCGCCCTCTGTGACTTAGTATGCACTGGCCGCGACGTCACATCCGGAGCGGTGCATTATGGGGCCGGTCACGTGATCGGCCCTTGTGCATTATGGGCTTGATCAGTGATCAGCCCGGCTCCGCGCATGCGCTTATTGAAAGTGCCCATGTTAAAAAAAACGCATCCGGTTTTGCAACCGCTCCAAAAAATGCAGCCTGCATGATTTTTCCCGCTGGCTGCAAAACCAGATGGGGTAATCAGATTGCAAATAGTGCAATCCAATTTTTCTATTGAATTAATTATTTCTATTGAATTAATGCTCAAAACGGATCAGGATCTTCAAGCTCAACTGTAGATGTGACTCTAGCCTTAAAATGAATTTGATGACCTGAGTTCAGAAAAAAAAAGATGTTAAACCGCAGCCAGGCAAACATTTAATGATGCCGTTTTCTGTATTTCAACACTATATGCATATTGAGGGTGCAAATACTGTTGTAAACAATGACAAAGTAGAGAGGTGATGGCTCCCTTCTACACTATTCAGCTTGCATATAATAATAATAATAATAATAAAGCTTTATTTATATAGCGCCAACATATTCCGCAGCGCTTTACAATGTAGGGTTAGAGTACAGAAAATACAGTAAGTAATTACAGTAGAGAACAAATAAAGTACAATAATTGGATACAAAACAATAGGCATAGAATCAATGTGAAAACAAAAAATACAATAAATAAAGCAAGAAATGAAGGTGACCCTGCTCAGAAGAGCTTACAATCTACAACGGGATAGGGGTTGCACAAGGTGCCGGGGCTTATTGCACGGATGGTCCAGGCATCTTGAGGAAATGGGGCATAGGGCTAAGCTTACATGGATGGTCATCAGACAGTCTGTGTAGACCTTTATGGTTTGGTGGAGTTTGTAGAAGAGTAATGTCCAGAGGATAGCCCATTCACTGTCTACAGTGCAATGGACTTCTATTAGGGAGTATGATAGGCCACCTTAAAAAGATGCGTTTTTAGGGATCGTCTGAAGCCATGCAAGTTGTGGATAGTCCTGATTTCTTTGGGTAAAGCATTCCAGAGGTTTGGTGCAGCTCTGGAAAAGTCTTGGAGTCGGGAGTGGGAGGATCGGATTAGTGCAGATGTTAGTCGAAGGTCATTTGAGGAACGTAGAGAGCGGGTGGGGTGATAGACAGAGATGAGGGAGGAGAGGTAGGGGGGTGCTGCTCTGTGAAGAGCTTTGTGGGTGAGAACAAGCAATTTGAATTTGATCCTGTAGTATACGGGCAGCCAGTGCAATGACTGGCACAGAGCAGAGGCCAGATGGGTGATCCTGGCTGCTGCATTAAGGATGGACTGAAGAGGAGAAAGTCTGGTGAGGGGGAGGCCGCTTAATAGAGAGTTGCAATAGTCAAGGCGGGAATGGATTAGGGCCACGGTGAGGGTTTTTGTTGTTTCCAGGGTGAGAAAGGGGCGGACTCTAGAGACATTTTTCAGGTGTAAGCGACAGGAGCGGACGAGAGATTGTGTGTGGGAGGAGAAGGAGAGATCGGTGTCAAACATAACACCCAGACAGCGAGCCTGCTGTCTAGGCGTTATCGTGGTGCCACATACTGAGAGAGAGATGTCCGATTTAGGGAGGTTAGTGGATGGGGGGAGCAGAAGAAGTTCAGTTTTGGAAAGGTTTAGTTTCAAATAGAGAGTGGACATGATATTGGAAACTGCAGCTAGACAGTCATTGGTGTTCTTTAATACCGCAGGGTAAGGTCAGGGGCTGAAGTGTATAGTTGTGTGTCATCAGCATAAAGATGGTACTGAAAGCCAAATCTGCTGATGGTCTTTCCAATCGGGGTCGTGTAGAGAGAGAAGAGGAGAGGGCCAAGGACTGAACCCTGAGGGACCCCAATAGTGAGGGGAAGAGGGGAAGAAGTGGAGCCAGCAAAAGATACACTGAAAGAGTGGTCAGAAAGATAGGAGGAGAGCCAGGAGAGAGCAGTGTCCTTTATGCCAATGGAGTGCAGCATAAAGAGTAGGAGCTGATGGTCGACAGTGTCAAAAGCTGCAGAGAGATCAAGGAGAATAAGCAGAGAGTGGTCACCAATACGTTTTGCTGTCAGAAGGTCATTGGTCACTTTGATGAGGGCAGTTTCTGTGGAGTGAAGGGGGCGGAAACCAGACTGTAATGGATCTAGGAGAGAGTGAGCGGAGAGGTAACGGGTGAGGCGGGAATAGACCAGGCGCTCCAAGAGTTTAGAGATGAAGGGGAGCTTGGAGACTGGTCTGTAGTTATTTGTGCAGGTTGGGTCGAGAGTGGTTTTCTTTAATAATGGAGTAATGATCGAGTGTTTGAAGGAGGAGGGGAAAATGCCAGAAGAGAGGGAGAGATTGAAGATTGTGGTTAGATGAGACTGGATGTGGTACAACAATATTACTAGATCACAAGTGCCATGCCAACCCACAGATTACATGCTACAGAGACCTGAGCAGTTTGCCAGAAAAACTGGCTAGGTAAGCTGTCTTTTCAATTATTTTATCAGTCTTTACTTGTGGTGGCCCATACTCTATACTGGGGAGCTATGAGGTTGCCATATTGTATATACCATAGTGTAGCTGTGGTGGACAGCTCACTATGTAAAGGGGGCTGTTGGGCCCCAATACTGCATATAGGTAACTGTGTGGGCATTATGATATATAGGGGACTTGGGGGGGAAGACACATTCTACTTTATATAGGGTGCTTTGGTGCATCCATACTGTATATAATGACCTTTGGGGACATCATACCATATATAGGGAGCTTTTGGGACATCATACCGTTCATAAAGGAGCTTTGGGTCATCATTCTGTATCTATATAGCCTTTGGGGCCCATATGTCATAAAGGGAAGCTGTAGGACCATCAAAATGAATATAAGGAAGTTGTGGGGCCTTTGTAATGCATGTAAGGGATCTGTGTGGCCTACATATTACATATAAAGTAACTGTAGGATCTTATATTGCATATAGGAGAGCTGTGGTAGATATAATTTATATGGAGGGCAGTGAGAACCCCTATTGTGGATGTAGAGGAGCTATGTGTGCATCAAAATGTATATCAAGGAGATGCGTGGTCCCTATACTGCATTTCAGAGAGTTGTGGGGCCCCTTACAGCATATAGGGGAGCTGTGGGAACATCATACTGTATATATAGAGCAATTTGGCCCCATACTGTATATAGTGGAGATGTGAAGACATGATACTTTATAAAGAGAGCTGTGGATCCCACTGGAAATATAGGGGAGCTGTGGAAACATAATAGCATATAAGGTGTGGTGGGCTCCCATACTGCAAAAGTGTGGGTTGTCATATTATCATTCTGTGTACAGGCAGCTGTGGTCCTATTTACTTTATATAGGGGAGTTAGGAGAATATTATACTGTATATACTGTATAGAGTAAATGTGGCGCCCCACTATGTAGGTGCCACAGAGGGGTACTGCACCCGTAAAAGAGGTGTAGTCACTAGTGATGGGCGAGTCCTAAATTACTCGGAATCGCTTAACTCTAGCGAGTCCGAACCCGGGACTCGCTACTCTTTGCGAGTCTAGCGAGTCCAATGTTAATGAATGGGGAAGCGAGTAATAGCGAGTAATGTGCGATTTATAAATCGCAGATGTCTCGGAAAGCGCTCGCATTGCCGTTTTGGAAACCCCACTCGCAACAGTTTTTTGCTGCTGTGTCCGTGTCTGTGGTTTTTATCCAAATTATATGATAACAAGAGAACAAGAGACAGGGTTTAATAGGGATATTGTCCCATCCCTGTCTGTAATGTGTGTTTTATAGACACTAGGTGTGGGAGAACACTTTTTTGTTATTTTAACAAATATTTATTAAAGGTTATATTTTAAAAGTGCACCTTAAGGCTGGGTTCACATTTGCGGACCTCTCCGCAGCGTTCTGCGGAGGGGTCCGCAATGTGACCGCAGCGGCCGCGAGCTCCTATCTTTATAATGGGAGCGCACGGTGCTGCGCTTGACAGCCCAGGACCGTGCGCACCCATTCACTCCCATATGTGATCTGTGCGCAGGCGGATGTGCGACATGTTGCATCCCTGGTGCGGGCGGGAGTGTGTGATTTGTGCGCAGGCGTCCGCCTGCGCACAGATCACATATGGGAGTGAATGGGTGCGCACGGTCCTGCGCTGTCAAGCGCAGCACCGTGCGTCCCTATTCTAAACATAGGGGCTTGCGCTGGCTGCGCACACATGGCAATTCCCCTCCGCAGAACGCTGCGGAGGGGAACGCCAGTGTGAAGGCAGCTTAAGTAAGAAATGTGTCCGTGTCTGTGTAGCAGCACACTAGTCCCTGCAAAAATTATTAACTGCGCACAAGTAGTCGCACAAGTAGGTGGTGTACGTGCTATTTGCAGCTAGGAGAGCAGCAACGCACTGGTCTGCCACAGAGAAAAGAAAACTGAAGGGGTTATTATGACCCAAAATCTATCAGGTGCAAAAAAAATAGGAAATAGTACCTCAGCTGAGCCTCTGACTTCAGCTATTAGGACAGCTGAGTGAGTAAGCTAAGCTATGAGGTCAGTCCTGTGTGCACTGTAAGGCTGCACCTCCCTGCCTGCCTGCCTACAGTCCTCTACACAGTACTCCTCTGTCCTCCTGGTAGCTCTCAGAAGAACTGTTTGGGTTAAATATAAGGAATTTTTAAGTTTCCCTACACTGACTGACACTCCCTATGATCTGCTCCAGCATCTACCTCACCCTGCACTAAGTCAGATCTCACAGGAATGTGGAGAAAATGGCGGTGGCAAGGCTTATATACAGCCTCGCCTCTCATACATGACATAGGCATCACGATGGACAGAAGCCAATCATAGTCCTGCCACAACCAACATGGCTGTGGCATTACTGAATATGATTGGCTAACATGCTTGTCCATCTTCACAAGTTTTCTGACCTAACACGCTAGGCTGTCTCGGAAGCTTTGTCGGAACATAACAGATTCTGTATTCGCGAGTCCCGAATACAGTATACAGGACTCGGATTCGTAGACTCGCTCAGACTCGCTGCTGACAGCGGGTATCCGTGAAGCGGTGCGATTGTTTAAACGATTTGGGGAGATTCAAGCTACATAGCGATGTGATATAGCGAGTCTAGCGAGTGAGAAAAAGTAAACTCTGACAAAACTAGGATTGCCATTGACTTGCATTGGACTCATTACTGTGCGAGTAATCGCTGGGAAACTCGCAGAGTACCGAGTCCTGCGAGTCCCTTACTACTCGCCGAGTAACGAGTCCTAGCGAGTAGACTCGCCCATCCCTAGTAGTCACCGCAGCTGCAAGTGGATTTCGGGATGATAGGCGGAACCCTAAACACACCTCACACTAGGTTATACAGTGGGAGGTAACCTGGAGGGAGTACAAAACCACCTCCAGTGGGAACTAGAGAGTTAGTTAGTCCCAGGCAGGGAGCCTGAGGGAGCAAGGAGGGTCTCTCGGCTGAGGACCCGGGAACGACGAGGACAGACCCAGATTCAGAGAATGAGAGGGAGATAGAGGAACTTGAGAGAGTTCGCCCCAGGAGAGAAACAGGGAACCGGAGCCTGCACCTGTGGGAACCTTTAAGGCCCGCAGAAAATCCGAAGCACGGGGGTATATTCATATACGGCCCTGATTCTCAAGCAACCAATAGAGGGAACCAGACACAGCCAGACAAGCCGCAGTGATCAAGAGAGGGTTACCCGACGGGAGCAAGAGAAGGACAGAAAGTGAGAGACAGCAGGAGGTCAGATCTACTTTATGAGGTCAGATTTCACACCGACTACTGGGAAATAGGGAAGATTGGAACAGGAAAGGCACATGCTGGGGGTTCCGTCCACCTACCAGAGATCCGCTTGCAGCCACCCATAGCCACTTGTCATTTAACATCTAACTGCACTGAGGACTGTAATAACACTGCTAAACTTCCAGTAAAGTACCCGGGTGATGTGACTTTTACTCTGCTGTATCTTCTTCCCATGAACTGATTCCTTTCACAGGATCGCTGCCCCGGAGGTCCCAGTCCTGCCTGCGGAGAACTACACCATCTCAGCCGCAATACCACCGACCTCCGAAGGACTGTGGCGGCGCTGATGATATCTCACCAGGTACTGCAGGTGGCATCACGACAAACTATAATCCCCTGTAAATAATCCCCTCTTTTCAAAGATAGGCCCAGGTGACACAGGATCAGGCGTGGCCGTCATTTCCCTTGACATTGTTAACCCTTTGCCGACTGATACCGGAGTACCCCAAAGCCTGGGTGCTACATAAAGAGTCTTCCATACTGCATATAACAAAGCTGTGGGAACATGATACTTCAGATAAGGAGATTTGAGGTCCAGATACAGTATATAAAGGAACTGTGAGGACATCATATTTTATATAGCAAGCTAGGTTGCCCCAATATTGCATATAAGGAAGCTGTGGGATCATCATAGGATATATAGGATGTTGTGGGTCCATCATACTGCATAAAGCTGAGCTATGGAGAAAAGATGCTGTATTTTGTGGAGATCTGGGGGCATTA